>VMDR010001775.1:0-111748 GCA_007922815.1 Macrotus californicus
ACCATGTAAGAAATATGGCTAACCCAAATCTTTGGGTTTATTTTTTTTTTCTTTCCAAACTCCTGTACATAATAGTTAAATGAATACAGGCCTAAGGACCAAAATAAATTTGTTTTAGCTTACTTAAAAAGTCTGCAAAGAAAATCACTCCCATTCCTTGCACAAAAACATAAGTAAAGCAAATTAAGTCGCCCCAGTTTTCACAATGTGTTTTCTTAAGAGATGAGGGAAAAACTGATACAATATTTTTTCACTATCTACAAGATTAAAATTTGATTTTACATTAGATACCTTGAGCCAGGAAAAAAACTGGAATTGTTTCCTCTCACTCTTTAAAGAAAAGCTTCTTCAAGTATCCAAGTTTCCATCAGCTCTAACAGAACAAGGACTAATTTGACACGTTAAAATTTTAACTCAAGGAGAAAGAGCACCATTGAAACATTCTGCAATCTCATGCGTTTACTTTGCTGACAGAGTCTGATGCCAAATTCTTGGACTTTTTTTTCACTGGTGACTTTTTGGGGGGGCGGGGGGCTTGTTTCGTTTTGAGAGGAGGTAGAGAAGTTAAGCTGAGTTAAAAATAAGCCTTGAGGTGGGACGCAACAACTACTCCTAATCAAACTCCAGTCTCTGGGCTTCCCCGCCCCCAACGAAGGCAAGGACGGTCTTCACTGAAGTTCAGCTCTCAATGGCTAAGTACAGAAACTCACCAAGTGAGGGACTTATTAAGCGGTGATCATGTGGTATGTCTACGCGATCACTTACTGTTTGGCAGGGCACAATCAGTCTCTTTCTTCGTATGTAAGAATAACAGTTTTTGCTGTTTTTGCTTAATGGAAGCGAAAGACAGAACCCTTTTCATCTGGAATTTGAGATATCTGGCAATTATTTCATGGTACCTTTTGTTCTTCTGTGAATTCAGAATTATTGTGTTGAGCTTGGGCCTCTTTTTGTAGGTGTCTTGCTAATCTGTAACAAGAGAAATAAATGTTCTTCAGAATTGAAGGCAGGCAAACTATCATCTCCAGTGCAACAAGGTGGGGCAATTTCAATCTTTTAAAAACCGGACAGAGAAGTACAATACTATGTTCTGTTTTCAAAGTCTAAATCTTTAGAATCAAACTCTTTATCTCTTTATTCAATGACAATGAAAATAAAACACTTTTCATACCATTTCGCTGGAACAAATTTCAGCTCCAGGCAGTAAGAACAGAACCTGAGGGCTGGAAAGAATCTCAAATGGCACCTAATCTGCCTTTCTTCAGTATGCATACATTTCCTCTATGACCAGCCAACAAGCAGTTGTCCAGGTTCTGCTTAGACACTTCCAGGGAGCATCAATGGCAGCATCAACCAGAGACACTTTATCAATCTATCATTAATTTGCTGGTGAGATTAGTTCAAATTATAGCCATGCCAAAGTGATACTATGCAATCAAATTAAACTTTTGAAAACATTTTTCACGGGAAAGAAAGAAAACCTCACCCATAAGACATGAAAGTCATTGTACACCCATTTATCATCAATATTAAAAATAGCAGCGAGGCCTTGGTGGGTTTTCAAAGATGGAGCAGCATTACCAGTACAACTCAACAGGAAGGGTCCAAACGATATCCTGAGACAGCAAAAACCAAAGAACTCTGAACTAAACAATAAGACAAGTGATTCAATTTTAAAATGGGCAAAAGACTTGAATAGACATTTCTCTAAAGAAGACATAAAAATGGCCAATAAGCACAAGAATATCCCATCATTTGTCATCAGGGGATACAGATCAGAACCATAATGAGAGAGCATGTCACACCCACTAGGAAGGGCATAATTTTTAAAGAGAGAAACAATAACAGGTATGAGCAAGGATATGGAAAAATGGAATCCTCATATATTACTGGCAGGAATGTAAAATGGTACAGTCATTGTGGAAATCAGTTTGTCAATTCCTTAAAACATTAAACATAAAGTTACCATATAGCCAGCCCGGCAATGTCAAAATCCTCGGTATATTCCCAAAGCAACTGAAACCGTACCGTACACGAATGTTTACGGCATCTGCATTCTACATAATCGCTCCAAAGCGGAAACACCCAAAAAGCCCATCCCCTGAGGAATGGGTAAACACAAAGGAGTCTACCCACTCAGTGGAATATTATTTGGCCACAAAGAAGAACGAAGTAGTGATACAGGATGAACCTCAAAAACATTGTTAGATCAAAGAAGCCCCCCAGGGCACCTATTTATGATTCAATTTACATGAAATGTTCAGAAAAGACAATCTTTAGAAAGAGAACACAGGGTAGCGACTGCCTGGGCTTGCGTGGGAACATCAAGTGACTGCAAAGGGGCACAAAGGACCTTCTCCGGGTGATGGAAGTGTGTGAGAGCTGGGCTGTAGTGATGGTTACCCACCTTGCAAGTTTACTAAACATGCATTCAACTGCATATGTAAAATGGGTGGACTCATGGTATACAAATGATACCTCAATAAAGTTATCCACCCCCCAATTCTTAAAAACCTAGGCAAAAAAAAATTTCTATATCCACAAATGATTGTACCATTGGAAGACAAAGTGAGACATGACCGTGTCCACTGAGGGAAAACCCACACACTTGGGGTACCAGATGAGCGGGTGAAAGAGTTCCTGTACTATTGGTAGAGGTGGAAAACCTACCTCTACTAGAGAATAAACTCACCTTACGAGGCCACCTAAAGGTAAAACAGGACTATTCTCAGGGGGAGTTTTAAATGCACTTTAAACACATAAAGAAGTAGCTGACGGATAGCAACCAACCGTGACAGAAGTCAGCGCGCTACTCCATGCACACACAGTGAGGGACTAGCTCTCCACCCCCAGCCCCTGCAGTCTGTTCCAAACTAGTATTTTCATAAAACACAACAGAAACCACTGTGCAGGTGTCAAATTGCTACGGTTTCTAAATCTTCAGTCCCAATTCCTTTATCTCTCTGGTTGCAGACCAGCAGGGGTCTGTGGACTACGCTCTGAGCAACAGCGACAGAAGGCACAGGAAAGATGATTATGGCAGGTGTTAAGTCTTCGAACTCATCCATTCACTCAGCAACCAAGTACTGAGCGTCCACGCGCTAGTTTAACAGTTCAGGATCGATCCTGTGAAACGTGGGGCTGTGAGCAAGACCCCACACCCCTCTACCCTGAGTTAGGGTCAGGTATCCCCAGGCTGCTGGACGAGGGGCCTGACAAATGGGGTTGTTTTTATTAACCATGTTAATTTGGGGCAGAAATTTTGCTTTTGCCATAATTTGTTTAAATCTTCCAACAGCATTTTGGTATCAACTCTCTAATGTTCTCATAGCATACCACTGAATCCATCAATTCAACAGAATACAGGAAGTACATAGCATCTAAACAGACAATTATTTAGTGCTAGCCTAGACTACTCGGGACACTTAAGTATACTTCAGAGAACCTGCCCTCAAAGAGCTTACATCCAAGTGGGGAGAGAGATAACGCACCAACTGAATTTAAAAAATATATTGTATTTTAGATGGTGATAAATACTATGGGAAAAAACTAAGCAGGACTGGTGTGGTAGGCTATGCAAGATTGAGTAGAGGGGGTGGGGCTGGAGAGCAGGCTTTGCAATTTTAAACAGGGCTGCCAGAGTGCCTTGTCAAGAAGATAATATTTGAACAAAGACAGTCCTGAAGGAGGTGACCAAGTGACACAAGCAGATAAGGGGGGAAAAGTTCCAGAGAAACAGCAAGCAATGCGGTAGCACACACCCTTCTCATACTTCTGTAACAATACCCAATGAACTCGAAAACCCTCCAATTAGGCAATCAGTGCTTTGATGGAGGAAATCAAATCTTAATGGTCTTTGGATCGCTAGCCCTCACTTGTTGAATGATGAAATTGTTTGAGCCGCAGTATCTTACAATGTGATAATACTAAAGATGCTCATTTCTTCACAGGTCTCCCCTCCCATAAATTGGATCCTCTGTGGCATATGACCAAAAAGACATGGCTGCTACCCCACTAGAAACGCCAGTTATCCTAGACCCTTCTTCCTCCTTCACTCTCCATATCCAGTGAATATAACCTGTGAATTCTTCTTGACGTCATTTAGGAACTCCCAAATGGCTCTTTCCGCAGCCTCTCCTCCCAGATAATTCAAATAAAAAGACACTCTGCCTTCATGTTTGAATATACAAATTTTAAGTTCAACCTCGTTTTATACACAGAGCCCGCATGCTTACAAAATTTAAGCCAATCACTACACGTTTCTATTCAGATTTGACACGGCTGGTTTTTAAAATTTGAGTGCTCTGAGTGATGAAGTTCAAAAGTTAAGACTGGGGTCCAACAATAGATTTGTACGTGCCGATGACTCGGTTCTAGCTAAACAGCTTGCATGCTCCTTTCTCCTTTGTAATTTCAACTGGACGCGGCGGCATCTTCACTTTCCACCGTGAGGTCTGCTGCTAAATGCCAACAGCTGCTAAGTCCCTCCGCATCACAAGGGCGAGGAAGCTTTGTATTTCAGGGCATGCACATCTTGGTTAACATCCAGAAAGAGTGCGCATTGGGTGCTCACTGCCTAACTGGCTATGATAAGGAAAGGCATGCTCTGTGGTAATGAAAGAAATCTAATTTGTCCAATTCACGCACACAGTGCATCTTAAATAAAGTGTCTGAGGCACTATGTGGTAGAGCAGACCAGATCTGGAATTAAAAAAAAAAAAAAAAATCTCAGATTTCAGTGATATAGTTTTGTGACCCTAGGTAATCTGTTTAACCTGAGCTTCTTCTGTCCCCTCAACTTGTAAAACGAGAGTCATGTGCTCACGGAGTCAAGTGATGGCAAGTGAAAGTGCAGACCGAACGAAGGTAATTTTTACTCATGGCAGAAGGGCCCAGAGCAGAGTTGTTTCCAGGGCCCTTTGAAACTACAGGCGATTCAAAGTCAGTAACGCGGGGCACAGAACATCTACACATTTAAATTATCTTCGTGGTCACATAAAAGCAAGTAACCACTGTAGAGACAGGACAAAGAATTTAGATCCTCCAAGTACCCATCGTTGTGTTCTTCCCCGAAGACACGGGGTGGGTGGGGGAGAATTCACTCACACATGGATTTATATTCCTTAAAGAAGTAATTAACGGCAACAGTTTGCAAACAATAGCATTTTAGTAGGCAGTTATTTCCAGGAAGATGTGCAAGAATCTCAGCAAGGTTTTATCTGTCCGTAAATCTTGTCTTTTAATTTTAAAAAATCCCTTAAGGGTTTTTTTTTTTGGGGGGGGGGCGGTGGTAACCAGAAAAGGGCAAGAAATCGGACTTGGGTTGACCGAAGAAGCTGGTCCTCACATGCACCCAGCGGCTATACATTATACACAGGAAAAGGAGGAGGGGCCCAAGGAGGGAGTGGTGGCTCCCGTGCGCGGTCTATTAATTCACATTTTGCTCTCTTCTGTTCACATCCTGCGCGGACTCCACCCAAAGCAGCCGAGCGAGGGGGCGGGTGGGACCCACACTGCCTCGCAAAAAACAGCCCCAGAAACCGAAACAGACCCGAGGTGAATTGGGGAAAAACAGGGCTCACCAGAACGAGGGGTGGAGAAGGGGCGCGAGCGGGGACCCCTTGTTTTGGCTGCTGAGGCACCTCTGGCCTCGCTGTTTCCCGCGGGCACCCCCTCCGCGCAGTCGCCACCAGTTAGTTCCCTCCGGTCCTACACATGGGAGGATGGCACCAGGCACAGAACCACCCATCCCTGGAACGTGGGCGGAGAACACCCAAGTCTCTCCCCCGAGATCCTAAAAGAGAGACTGAGGGGCGGCAACCTGGGAGAGGCGGAGGAAAGGAGGAAAGGAAACTGAGCGCAGAGCTGGGAATCCCTAACACGGTGGAAGGAACTCGGTCGGTAGCCTGATGGGGCCGGCGCCCCGGGAGAGAAGGGCTACCTGTTGAATGGAACTGGCCCGGTGGAGGCGGAGGGGAAAGGAGGGCGAGGAAGCCCGGAGAGCGGGTCGTGTCTCCAGGGCAGCCTCTCCGGGGCCGGGACGATCCCAGCCCCAGTGCCCGCGAGGCCCCGCCCTGGGAAGCCTTGGCAGCGGAGACGGGGATGAGCGACACCGACAGAAACAAGGGGGAGGCGGCCCGCCGGAGCCCGTCGGGCCCGCGCCGGCCGTTAGTCACTCACATCTGATACTCGTCTATCGCTTCCACCAGCTGGCCCCAAGAGTCGAAGTCGGCGCCTCTCCTAAAACTGGCGCCCCAGCGCTGCAGCAGACTCCGGGTCACCTCCGACATGGCCGGTCCCCGCCCCGTCCCCTCCCGCCCCTACCCCAGCGAGGCCTGGCTCTAGGGCGCCATCCTCCCGGGGCCTGGCCCCGACATTAACAGGGCCGGGAGAAACCGCTTCGGCCGCCGCCGCCACCCGCCGAGGAGCCGCCCAAGCCCATTTGCCGCCACAGCCAAACTTGGCGGCTCCGAGGCGGCCGCCCCGCCGCGGCCCCGCCCCCGCGGCCCCGCCCCGCGTTAGGTTGAGGCCGCCCCACTGCCCCCGCGGCGGTGGCGCTACTGCGGTGTCTTTCCCGGCCGGGCGGGCCGCACCACCTCTGCTGCCCTTCCCCGGACACGGGGCTGCAGCTCCGGAGGAAAGGCTAGGGCGGCGCAGCCAGGAAAGGGCCCAGGAACGGAGCGTCCCGAAGGGGCTGCGACAACGCGGCAGCCCCCGCCCCCCAGCGGCCAGCACTGCCGCCGCGGCAGCTGTCATGGCCGCCTGGCCACGTGACCCCGGCTCCGCGCAGGCCCGGTGTCCCCTTGCTCCTGCCCAGTAGCCGGTTCCCCGCCTCCCTCCCTTCCTCGCTGGTCGACTCGGACACTGCCTTTCTTCCCTTAGGAAGCCTGCTGTCCAGACTCCGAGAAGCTCGGTGAGTATGCCAAGAGGATGGTCGCTTCCCGGTAATATCCCTGCCCTTGTCGCCCCCCTGGAGTCCCAAACCGCGGGGTCACCCCCTTTTATGCGCCTTTTACACAGTCTCCGCAGACTCCCGGATCGTGATCCCCCAAAACTCTCCTTTTAATACCTTGAAACCAAAGAAAGAGAAAATCCATTTTGCCCCCTCGAATCAATAGCATTAACAGATTCGCGGAGTCCCCTCGCCCTCTTCTCCACCGGCATTAGAGAGGCTTCGAGCCAGACAGGGGGATGGATGTTGGGCGACCGTCGGCCGCTCCCTCCCAGGTGGGTAGTGTAGGCTTTCCAGAAAGATGCCTGTCGGGAGAGAGGGGCGCGTTGGGGTCGGCGCTTGCGCAGGCAGCTGCCCGCGGCTGGGAGCAGGGTGGGCGCGGGAGGAAGAGGCGGGTGGTAAACAGGAAGTGGGTGCTCCCAGCCCGGGCGCCGCTCAGGTGGGTTCCTCCCGGGACCCCCGGGCTCCAGAGCGGGGGACCCTGATCAGTAATCGAGGCCTTCTGCGGAGGCGGGTTGAGTGGCAGCCTCGACCCGACGGTTGTACTGGGGTCTCCAAAGGTGTCCTGGCACCTGCGGGTGGGTGTGGCGCCGCTCTACCCCGCCCTCCGAGTTCCTGGAGCCTGGAGTGACAGGCATCAGGGTGAGACGGGGCAGAGAACACTGTACAAAGACGCACAGAACTTCGGACACTTTCATCCAGGAACGGGGAGGCCACCTTGAAAGAGTGTTTGAAGAAAGTTTACTGCCACAAAATCAAGTGTATCGTGTGCCATTTTCTCTGGAAGGCTTGATTTGCATGCACGTAGGTGCTGTGTTAGTTTACTGAGGTTATAAAGGTGGTTTGCATGGTTGATGTTTAGAAAGAGTGTAGGTCTGTTTTTCAAGACTTGTTCAATGAACTTGCCCAGTTTCTTATTGAGAACACAATGCACTTTTCATCAAATATCTGGTACTCTTCCAAAACCGGTTTTGTCATGAATAATTAAATAGCAGAAGGGAAGCGCTAAAAGTGGATTTCCCCTCCATTATGAATAATTGATCGACAGCTTTGTGTAATGCCTTCAAATGAATTAAACCTTATCAGGGTTTCTTGTATATTACTTCCTGGAATCTAATTGCCATTTTAAGCTAGACCTTCCTGTAAAATCTGGAACTTCCTGTACTATCTACCTTCAAGGACTTTGAGGCTAGAGACATACACCATTTTTTTTTTTAACCTAAAAGGTGTAGAACTTAAAATTTATTTTTTTTTTGGCATTTTACTTATGTAGTTTTTCACATTTTTTGGTTTTAGGAATAGTTAATGATCAAGTACCATTTTTTTAATAATGAAACTGTTGGTTCTCATTAGCTATTGTTGGAAAGTATATTTATTATAGAACCCATGCTATAACCAGTCAGTTGATGCCAGCAGTATCGTGTGAGAGATGTACTTAGTTTAAAGCCTATTTCTCTCAGATAACCATAGCAGTCTAAATGAGGACACTGTTTGAACCTGTTTTGGAAATTACCTGTATCTGGCCCTGTGCCCTTCTCCCTTGCAGCTGTCCAACCAGAGTCTAGTACTTTGCTCCCCAAAAGTATAGTTTGGGGACTAGCAGTATCAGCATTTCAGGTCCCACCCCAGGCTGTTGAATTAGAACCTACCTTTTAACAACACCGCCCCCCCCCCAACCCCGGTGATTTTTATATACATTAAGTTTTAAACATAACTGCTTCAGTGTTTTTAACATTACAGGTATTGTGGGCAAATGTCCTTCAGTACGCCTGATCTATACATAAACTATGATAAATAGACAAAACAAGGTTGACTTAGAGCAGTGAAGCATTTTATTTATATGTGTGTGTGTTGATATATGTTAAAAATGTATATACCGCCCTGGCTGGTGTAGCTCAGTGGATTGAGTATGGGCTGCGAACCGGAGAGTCGCCGGTTCGATTCCCAGTCAGGGCACATGCCTGGGTTGTGGGCCAGGTCCCCAGTGGGGGCCAAGTGAGAGGCAACCACACATTGATGTTTCTCTCCCTCTCTTTCTCCCTCCCTTCCCTTCTGTCTAAAAATAAATAAATTCTTTTAAAAAAATGTATATACCCTGTAGTAAAATTTTATTTTAGAAATAATTATTCTTATACTATTTACATTGTTTATTTAATTTTTGTACACCTCTTTTTTGTTTATAGGAAACACCTGGAGAAAAATGACACACTGGTTTCACAGGAACCCGCTCAAAGCCACAGCTCCTGTTTCTTTTAACTACTATGAGGTAGTCACTGGTCCCGCTGCTTCAAAACTTTGCAGGTAAGTTTTAATCAATCCACCCTTGGATACAAGGTAATTCATTTAGGTCCCTTGGGCAGCACAGAAGTGTGTAACACACGGTCTCTAACCTTAGACTCCTTACAAACTTATAAATGACAGGAAGAGTGAAATTGTAGATTACTTAAACATTGGCAGACATTCAGGCCAGGGGCCTTAATTTTAGATCAGTGAGTGTCAGAGAGGCTAAAGCAATCACAATGTAAGTTATTGTATGTGTTATAATAGTATAAGAGACTCCGCAAACTTGTGTGTGGGTATTATTCGTCGGCTAGACTGTAAATTCATTGTGTTCTGACCCTAGAGCCTGAGTAGCCCTCAGGGTGTTCATGTAGGAGAAAGGAGTTTAAACAAATTGTGTAGCTTAAATCAGGGGTGGACAAACTAGGTTCGGTGCGCTTAGCCCCGTGCTTATTGTCATGCACACTGTGTCGTTGGAGCACAGCCACCTCGCCCCCATTTACTTACGTCAGTGCGAGGTGCTTTCTGGAAGTCTCACTAAGCACGTTGCCTTCTGAGATTAGATGTAAAACTGAACAAGCCCAAGTCAGAGCTGATGAAGTAGATCTAGGATTGGATGCAAAGTTGTACTGGTAGAAGGAGACCTCAGGAAAGAGAAGAGTGGAAAGCCAGAGACTGAACACTTGAAGGTGGGAATAAGAAGAGGACGTAGAAGAAATACACAGAAGGGACCTTTAGAGATAGGAAGAGAACGTGGGAAACTTGGAGTTACTGGAATCGAGGGGGAAAGGAATTTCAAAGGAAGCAGCGGACCTGCAACCTGTGTTGCTACAGAGAAGTAAAAAAAGGGGGGCGTTTTAAGATGACTAACGGCCACATGTTTTTACATGTTCTTTACATGTATATTGCGTTATAGAATGCGATTTCGTTTTTAAAATACGGTTTTTTACTTAAGACATATTTTGACATGTCAGATTTTGAAATTTCAAGAAGACAAATCGTGCACAAACGTTCAATTTTCCATTTCTCGACATTTCGTTGTGAACTGGTCAGTTTAGTTTAGTCATTCTTAATTCCTTCCATTGAAAGTACTTATGTTTAATTTTTTAAATTAAAACTTGCTATGTACTTTTATTACATGGTTTGTCCGTGATTTGCCTCTTTAATTGAACAGAGTTTATTGCAGTATAACTTTTAAAACAATCGTTACTAGGAATTTCAACGACCTCCAGTCTCAGTCCTAATTCAATTTATTATTTACGTTAGAGGAGGGCGGGGGGTGGTGTACGTGCGCGTGTGGTTTTAAAACTCACAGTTGAAAGGTTTAAGCCACTTCCACGGCGACTCGTTATAAGACAGCTCACTTGCCTCGGCCCTCTCTGTCTCGTGTCAGTGACTTGAGATCGTCCAGAGCACGGCTGCTTGAACTGTTCACGGATTTGAGCTGTAACCCAGAGATGATGAAGAATGCAGCGGACTCGTACTTTTCTCTTTTACAAGGTTAGTTATTTGTGTGAACTTCGGAGTTTGAAACAGACCAGTCTGTGGAAGATCACATTTAATCCTTGGACTTGGCAAATTTGCATACAGGCTGTATTCTTTGGTGGGCTTGAGGTTCAGAAATGCGAGAATGGAAGGGGGGATGTGGTCTTTCCACCGTTTTGAAAATTAAATGTGTGCCTACTGCCTGCCTCAGGAGGGGGGTGTGAGGTACAGAAAGGGCGAGGGGTTAGCAGTTTCATTCAGGTACCGGGAAACCCCTAAAAAATTGATCTAAATGGAATATTTGATCTTGCTTATGAAACTGAAATGTGTTGTACTTCGTTATAGGTTTCATAAATTCATTGGATGAATCCAGCCAAGAAAGTAAGTTACGGTACATTCAGAATTTCAAGTGGACCGATACATTACAAGGTCAGGTCCCAAGGTAAGCGGTGCTGACAGCGCTACATTGAAGCCCCTTTCGTAACTGTCTGGCCAGCGGCTAGCTCACACTCCCTGCTTTTGAAGAAATAGAATGTAGATCTGATCAGCGTTTTCTCTTATGAGGAAATTAATTGGAAAAATTCCACCTGAATGCCTCATCCCCTCTGTTGAGTAAAAACAGAGTTTCTCCTGGAGCGGATCTGTGTTTCAGATAATCAGTACAAATGCGAGCTGAATAGCCTTGACTTTGAGGAGCACGCGGAGAGTGCTTGGGGAACTGGGAACCCAGAGCTGGCTCTCGTCCTTTGCCTATGCTCGGCAGAGTAGAATTTTGGTTTTTCCCCGATTTTTCCTCCCCAGTGGATACCTCAGATGTCCTTGTTCCATCTCTTTCTCCCCAACTCCATGCCAGCTCCCTACTCTTTTCTCACAGTATTTGTTTTCTTCCTCATTTTTTTCACTATTTTGGTTCTTTTTAAGAACTTCCCTTCAGAACTTTCTTGTCACTCTCTTGGAAGTAATTAAGAGAGATCCAATTAGAACAGGAAGGAGATCCTAATGGGGCTAAATTTTTATTTAGGTACTATCTTTTCCTAACACCAGTGGACTACTTCGGTGGCTGTGTATCTTTGTCTCGGTTTGCTGTAGGATTCCAGCTTCCTAGCATCAGAAGGGGAAGAAATGGAGGTCGGGGAAGACCAGGGCAGACACCAGAGCGCAGGAGTGTGCGCTTTGGATTCACGCGGCGCGAGGTGCAGTCCCAGGGCTCCTAGTGCGAGAGCCCCTGCTGCCCCTACTGGGCGTGGCTTACACACACACACACACACACACACGGCTTTGTGAGCCCCGAGACAGGAAGGGTGGTGTCACGTGACTGATGCCGTGCCAGGCATGTAACAAGACATTCAGTAGATGCTGGTTTCCTTCCTTGGGAACATTGTGTGTGGAATTCATACATTGGGTAGGAAGTTGGGGATTATGGAGTCTTCCCACAATTTAACATTTCCAGGATACTAAAGTTTTCTAAGTCCTCATTTTCTGTTTTTCTTTCTGTCACTCCTTTGTCCTTTTCCAAAATCAAGGAATATTTTTCTTTAAAAAGCCTTTTAAAAAAATAAAGAAAGAAATCTCAATCATTGTTACATTAGAAAACTTGGCAGGTTCTAAGGTGTTTTGCGTCACACGCTTTTCCCCACCGTGGCCAGTGCTGGTTCCTGTGTCAGCATCTTCAGCTATATGAGATAGTGCAGCGGTACGTGATGAAGGCCTTAAGTGATCATACTGAGTATTCAGTGCCTCCGAGACTTTTAAGTTACTTTACCCTCGATTGCTACTTCCACGCAATAGAAAATGCACTTATGGTGTCTTTTCTGAAAAATGTTTTTTCGACTGTGTGTGCTCTAGATGTGGTACAATGGAAGTAGCGTATTTGGGAGCAAGGCAGATTAAAATGAAGGAAGGAGAAAAAGGAGTTACTCATGAGAGTATAACTGAACGAAACTATCTTACTATTTAAAAGCGAAGTTACAAACTGGAGACGCCCCCTGGATCACCAGAAGTGACTCACTTCAAAGGTCTCAGTGCTGAACACAGGAAGCTATTAAACTATGCATTACATATCTTTCAGCAGGCTGGGACTTTTAAGAGGTTTGTTCATAACTATGAATTCTTTTTATATTATAACGTGTTAAACAGGGTATTTGGTAAGTTATTTTTGAATAGCATATGTTTTCAAATCCAATTTTGTATTCGTTTTTACTCTAAAACGTTTCCATGTCTCCATGCCTTTTAAGATGTAGGCAGCAAAGTAGAATCGTGATTCTAGTTTCTTCCCTTTGGGTGATTTTTCCTTATCTTCATGTTGTGTGTGTCAAATAAGGGTATTTTGCTTTCTTCATCATTTGAGATAATGTAAAGGAATTTACAGGGTCTTAGCTGAAGTACGGTGATTAAAGTTAGTGTTACCTTACTTGCTTTTTAATATGCTTTTGCCATCTTTGTGTTGCTCTTAGTAACAGAATCTGAAGGAAGCAAGGTACAAAGACGTTTTTCTTTGTAGTGTGCTGATTAGCTCAGCATTCAAAATCCTCCTCAGTTTCTTTTCCGCTTGGCGTTTTGCCCTCTGTTCCTCGATTTCTTTTTACAAACTGCCTGCCGCAATCAAGATAGTTGAGTCTCTGCTCTTGGAAAAGTTTTTCCACTTTTTTGTGCTTTAACAGCCTCATTTCATTACCTGGGATGCCTTCTGCTTCCCTTGGAACCATCTTTCAAGACACAGTTCAGTTCTAAAAATACCATTACACCTTTTTTGTTTAGTCTAGCCCGAGACCGTCTCTCCTCTGAACTTCGTTTTCCTAAAATGTGGTATAAGAGCCGCCAGCTCCAGAATCAACTGGGTGCTTGTTCGAAACGCACATCCTGGGCCCCTCCCAGACTTTCTGACTCTCAGAGGTTGCGGCCCGGAAGCTGTGGCTTTGAAGCTGCTGTGTGTACAGCAACCTTTGGGAACAGCTGCTGCTCTCGCATTTACTGGTGTGGCGTACATACGGGGCCTACACAACGTACATATTGTGTGTAGCCGCTCATTGTTCCTCATATTGCGTCTTATCTCCCCGTCTGTGTTAAACGCAGGACTGTGCTCTTCGTTTTTGAGTTAGCATATTGTTCTCTGGAGTTTTGAGCTGGATGTACAGTGGGCCTCATGTCGAGATGTGTTAATAATTGACAGAAATTAATGATCATTTTTATAATTCTAGTGCCCAGCAGGATGCTGTTTTTGAACTAGTTTCGATGGGATTCAATGTCGCTCTGTGGTACACTAAATATGCTTCAAGACTGGCTGGAAAAGAAAAGTAAGTTAAAAGGCAACAGTTTACATGCGTGTGTGTTACTTTTCCAGTACATGGAGCTCTGTTAAGAAAAAGTATAGGCTGTTGATAAAAAGTGGCACTCCAGTAAGTGAAAGGTTGCCTCATAATGTTAGTATTTCAAGTCTCAGCATTAGGGAGCCCAGTGTCAAAAGGGGAAGAAAATAATCTTGTCATGGGGAAGGTCTTTCTAAATAAAACCGTATGCCAAGGGAAGGACAAGACTGAATATTTGATTATGTAAAAGTACTATAAACAGAACTTTAAAAAACGACAGATGGGTCAAAACATCTGACCCATCTGTGCAGTGCATATGACAAATTATTTTTATAATGTACACTCTTACAAGTCAACAAGGAAAAGGCCAACAAAGCGAATGAAAGGAAGCAAAAGACAAATAGGCAGTTCACAGGAAAAGAAATACAGAGGCTTGTAAGTCTGCAGAAGATGCTCTGAAGGGTTAGAGAACGGTGAGATAAAGCGAGGTCCAGTTTTTGTCGTAGTGAAAGAAGGTACTAGCGACACAAAAGCCCTCCCAGCTCCAGTGCATCTGAACGTGGGAATCACGTGCAGCCGTCTCAAGACGAAGTTGGCGGAAGGAGACCAGACCTGGGGTGGTGAGCAACACAGAGCAGTATACGGAGGGCATGTTGTAGAATTGTCACCTGAGACCTGCATCACTGTATTAGCCAGTGTTGCCCCAATAAATGTAATTAAAGTAAAATAGAATTGTATGTGCTGATTTAAAGCTATCTCTAAAACATAAAAAATAGAGAAACAAAACGATCTCTAAAGTAATTTAAGTGACCCGGAGCAAGAGCAGAGTAGTGAGGACTGTGTATTTCTGTTTCTCAAGGGCGGGTGTATTTTCTGCCTGTTTGTGCACTGAAGGTTATCTGGAAGGACAAACAGGCCTTTGTTCAGACCTCTGGACAAGGTCTCTTGTTTCATTTGTAGTCTCTTCTCTTTGGATACTTTTCATGTGCATTTGTTAAATGTCAAGTTAGATTTTCTAAAAGGAGGAAAAACTAGTGGTGAGAAACATAAATGACTGATTGGGTTTGATGATGATGTATCAGTTTCTGGTTTTGATACAGAAATGGGATTGATCCTCTAAGTAATGTAACCACTCACTGTCTTTAAGCATAACAGAAGAGGAAGCAAAAGAGGTCCATCGAAGCCTAAAAATTGCAGCTGGGATTTTTAAACATTTAAAGGTAAAGTAATAACAAAGTGTATTTCCAATACTTTAACTCTCGAGTAATTTTCGTTTATTTCATGAGGGGCGGGACAATATCTCATTTTGCAAAAAAGGTGTTCTGGTTCCTGTAGGTAAGTGCCTTGGTGGTGAGTGCAGCCAATTAGGGAATAGTAAAGATCTCCGTTTTAGAAAATCGCCAGTGAATTTTACAATTAGGAAATTCAAGTTGTAATTCACTACTTATCCTTCTGTCTCTAATGCAGAAGCAGGAAAAATGCACAAAGGCCGCTGGTCCTTCCCATTTCTTATCGCCGTCTGCAGCCGTGGCCAGCTGCACTCATGGTTCTGCAGAACTGAGCTTCTGGGTGTGCCCTCTGTATCTCAGCAAGAACACCAGAGGGGGAATCAGTACACACCAGTCATACTAAATGGCCTGAGATACGGGAATTAGGGGAAAGATTAATGTATTTCCAGCCAGAATTACCCCACCTCGTTCTGATTGAACCACCACTTCCTGGGCACCGGTGTCGCGTGTTCCTGTGATGAAGCGAGATGCTTTCACAGCGATGAGATTCTGTGACCCTGAGTTAGCTGCTGTCCCTGGTGAGAGCGGACAGTGCTAGCCGCTGTGCAGGAGGGAATGTGGCTACTGTGTCCATCAGACGTGTCTGTGGCCAAGACATGACTTGCATATCTAACCAATCTATTATGACCTGAATTTTGCTCTTGAATCTCTTTATTTTTACAAAAGCTTACAAAAAACTTTGAAAGTTTTACTATACAGGAGCTGTTTTAGTCTCTATAAGTTTAGTGTTCCTTCTTAACATATTTTTTTGTTAGTACCCTAAATTTCTGATAAATCCCCAAACTGAACGTCTCGACTTCCATTTTCTTCAACTCTCGCAACTTGGTTAAAATAAATTTGGCTTTTTGTTTCCTTTCTCTTTCAGGAAAGTCACATCCCAAAGCTTATCACACCTGCAGAAAAGGGGAGAGATTTGGAAGCAAGGCTCATTGAAGCTTATATCACCCAGTGTCAGGCCGAAGCTCAAGAAGGTATCCTAAATGTTGTAAGGTGTTTTGTTGTTTTTTCTTTAAGAAAGTCTGTATTGACATTAAAAAAAACTTTTTTTAAATCAGAATTAGCTGGAATTGAGTTTCAGGTTTTGAAAAATTTATAGTGAGAACTAACTTTACCTTTAGCATTTGCCCTCCTTTTTAGTTACCGGGAAAAGGCCTTGCCATTTAGTGGCTGTCTTTAGAGGATTTGATTTCATGCTGTTTCTGAGAGCATGAGATCAAACCTGCGACTCCTCTTGTCCCCTCCTTCCACTATTCATCTGGCCTTGAAATCTTCACCTCTGAATGGCGGGAAACAAAGGAAAACTTAGGTGAAAGCAATAAAGAAACTTTGTAGGCTTTTGTCCTGCTTTATTTCAGATTCCCTGGGCCCTGAAAATACGTGTTTCCTCTTACCTCACGCTATTTTATAGTAGTGATTTTCTGTGATTAGCTGGTAATCAGCTAGCGATTTATATAAAGAACCAACAAGCTCATTGTTTGCTGTTTATGTTTGCATTTTCTGTACCTTACTTTTCGTGTTAAAACTTTTAACGAAGTATTGAAACCCAAGATAAATTGTTGGACTGTTACTTGCTATTATTCTTGAACTTAGAGTGAATGCAAATTGGCTTAATTACATGTTTGTTTGTTTTTTGTATTGTGGTCACAGTAACAATTGCTCGAGCAATTGAACTGAAACACGCCCCTGGACTAATAGCTGCCCTGGCCTATGAAACGGCCAATTTCTATCAAAAAGCTGGTAAGTGTATAATTCTGTTGTTATATTTTCAGTCTTCAGGTTTTCACATTAACCTCTTGGCTAAATAGAGAACAAGCAAATCAAAAAGATTCTCAGATTTTTCATTATTTGCAAAACTGGAATAACATCTGCATTATTTTTATGATTCTTGTTTAAATGAAAATAAAAGAGCTATTCATAGTTAATATTGCTGCATAGTTTCTAATAGAAAAAGTGATGCTATACTTTTTAACCAGTTAATGTCTAATAATGAGACAGCTGCTTTGCTTTTGAAAGTTTTTTGTTTTTTTATAACAACCCTATAGTTACTATCCTTAGTGGGCCAAGAAACTGCAATCCTGAGAATTAATATAACTGGTCCGTAATTTAACTGCCAGCAGGTGGGAAGCTGGGACTAGAATGCCATTCTTCTCATTAGCTTGTGTTTCTCTTCATTCACTTTTTGAAGAAACCCATACATGTTTCTGTTGATGGGATGGTTGTTAGTTTACTTGCTGGGTATACAAAGATCCGTAGAACAGACTCGCAGTCCAGGGGAGGGAGCAAACACACGAGTGTAACGTGAAATGAGATGGTGTCACAGCAGTGCAATAAAAACACAAAGTGTCTGGGCGTGCTCGAGAGGGCTTCCTACAGGAAAGTGGCATCCTAGCCTTTTTCTGAGATACAAATAGAAGCTCTGAGTTTGCTGGGAAGCGTCAGCATATGGGAAGAGAACATTCTGCAGTCTGTACAGAGATAAAAAGGAACTTAGCTCGTTGTGGGATCTCTGGACAGATACTCTTGACTAAAATACAGGATGAGTGTTAGGAGGAAAGATTAGGAAAGTATGCACGTGTGAGATCATGCATTGGTTTGAAAGCTCATCTGAGAAGTCTGGCCTTTATTCAGGAGGTGTTTGGGATTCATGAAAAGCTATAAAGTAAATCCGACTCACTGGACTTGAGTTTTAAAAAGGTCCCTATGGTTGTAAGGTGAGAAATGGGCGTGCTAGGTGAGGGAGGAGTGGGCTGGCTCCCCTTAGCACTTAGGAAGAAGTGGTGACAGCCTAAGGAGGAAGGGATGAGAGCTTTGACAAAGACAGCAAATAGGAAGCGGAGGGGAGGAAACAGATTTGAGAGCCGTGTGGTGGGCAGGGGTGGGGAGGGTTAGGAGAGTGTCCTTCATGTCTCTGACATGGGTGACTAAACTACTCTTTGCATGGCTATATAAATTTTAAAAAAATAGATAATAGTATAATTCATATTTACCTTGAAGTTCTTATTAGTTATATCTGTTTTTATCGTTATGTTGTACCTAAGTTACATTAACCATCAAATCAAAGAGGGACCCTGGTATTTAACCAATCCTATTATGTAATTAAACTATAGTTACTGGAAAAATAAATCACTTTAAATAAAGCAAGGTTTTTTAAAAACGTGTGAGTGCTTGAGCTTTAGACTTGAATGGCGTTCTGCTTTTAGCGTCTGAACACATGAACTAAAAATCTTGTAGCGAATCAGGGTGAAATGATATTTTGCTTTTTAAAATGTAACTTTAGATCATACTTTATCCAGTTTGGAGCCTGCATACTCTGCCAAATGGAGAAAATATCTTCTCTTGAAAATGTGCTTCTACACAGCTTATGTAAGTGTTCGTGACCCCAAAACAACGTGAACTGTCTGTCCAGCCCCCTGAGTGCCAGGTGTGCCGACTCTCCAGACGCTTACGTAGTGATTTACAAAGAATGGACAGTTCTGTGAATGTTCCCGTGCAGTCCATGTGGCCAGCCATTGTGAACTCAAGTGGGTGGAAAGAGATGATGGAGAATTTAGAGCTGGATTCTAGCAATAGAGTTACTGTTTCACTTAAACCCACTTTTAGGCTGGAACCTTTTGCACACTTAATAAGAAAGAATTCTGTCATTCCATTCTGTGCACTGACAAAGATAAATACTAGTTCTGATCTTAAGGGGATGCCGTGCAGTGTATCACCTGCGTTGGTGAAGAACCGTATTTAATAAGCACTATTTGGAAAGTTACTTTTTTGTCTCTTATACCCATCAGACAAATCTATCAGTATTTATTTTTGTTGGTTAGAATATCATGTGGGAGATCATCAAAAACCTTTTTCAAATCTAGGTAGATATTCTTACTTGTCTTTCCTTATAATCTGTTTCAAGCATACTGCGTCAAACCCTGTGTGTGCTATCCTTGCATTGATGTAGGCACTTAAAGACGTCTGGCCGGTACATTTCTCTCAAAACCTGTGTAGCCCTCACGTCCGCACTCCCTCCCGCCCCCTCTCCACGAGCACAGTGACGTCCCTCCCTTGTCCATGGCGCCCTAAGTTTAGAACCAGGTTTCTGCAGCCCCCGGTTAAAAGGCCAGTTTGGCTCAGAGGTGATGTAATTCCACTTTGGATACTAACAGAGATGGGGGAAGGCTTCCTCAAGTGACTGAATGTGAGGGATCACATTGAGACTTCGGGCAGTGGACAGAGGCAGTGACCTGGCCGAGCCATGTGTAAAGCAGTGGTTTGGAAGGCATCCCTGGGGAGAGAACGAACAGACTCTCTGCCTTTTACCAGGCGTACTGTTACCATGGACAGACTTTGCTGGCTAGTGACAAATGTGGCGAAGCAATCCGGTCTCTCCAAGAAGCAGAAAAACGTAAGTGTTCCAGAGTGTCAACTCCCTTTAACAACAAGTGTCTTACCATAGCGGGGGGAGGCAGTTAAAAGAGATTTTGGCTGAGTTCATGGAAGGGGATGGAAATGAGTGAGGTAGCTGGAGAAAAGGGTTAATGTTTCAGAAACCTGGAACCTGTAGAGGGGACTCCCTCCCCATGCACTGTTACGGGTTTTGCTGCTACACTGAGTGAGTAAGGAGCCATACAGTTAGTTCCCTGCCGTCTCAATGTAAAGCCTTGTTACTGTAAGTAGTTGGTAATGCGCTTTCACCAAATGCCCTTTTTCCCTTTCATGTGCAGTTTACACAAAGGCAGAAGCGCTATGCAAAGAATACGGAGAAACCAAAGGACCTGGACCCACAGCCAAGCCTTCGGGACACTTGTTCTTTAGGAAACTCGGCAGTCTTGTGAAGAACACCCTAGAAAAGTGTCAGAGAGAAAATGGGTTCATGTGAGTGTGCTCAGCGCTACTTTAGCAATATTGATAATACAGTGGCATACAGGTGACTCTTGGGGAGCACAGGTTTGAACTGCCGAGTCCACTTCTATGTGCCTTTTTTTGTTTTTTTTTTGTGTTTTGTTATTTTTGCAAATACCTGTAACTTTCTGATCCACGGTTGGGGGTCCACAGAGAGGAGGGCGGACTCTAGGCATTGATCTGTTTCCAAAGATTTCATGTCAGATTGAAATTCAGATTAGCACTAATCTTTTCTTTACCTTGGGAATAGTGTTCACTTGTGTTAGACTTTCGTTCTGCTTCTGATGATGGTGTGTCAGAGCAGGTTTTAAAGCTTCAACACAAGGTGTTAACACACAGCCCCCAGCACTGCCCTCGTCTGCTCCTTGATTGCCTGCCATCCTTTCTCCCCGTGTTACATATGTCCCCGCAGCTCCCTGTGCGTGTTCACCCTGCTCTGGTTTCCACCACCTCTAAAGCAGGGAAATGAATCTTCTGCCAGTCAGTTTTGTTGTCAGATTAGCAGAGTTCAAACTGTAGATCGCCACCAGTGTAGGTTGGTAGATAACAGTTTTTTAAAAGATTTTTAAAGTTCTGATTTAAAAAGTAAACAATTGGAAATAGGGAAACAACGTGCCCAGTGTGGAAAAACCAGACAGTGAAGCACAAAGAAGCTAAAACCACGGCCCTCGTTCCTTTGGTCCCACCCATATAGAAATGGTGACATCTCTTCATTTTGTGAGATCTCTCTTTGTGGTCCTCGGCCACGTTTTGGAGTTCCTTTCACTTAGGTTTTGTACGTTTTCTGTGAAGTTCGTTTCCGTCAGGGCTTCTTTTTTTTAAGGTTTTTTTATTTATTTATTTTGAGAAAGAGGGGAAGGGAGGGAGAGAAACATCAGTATGTGGTTGCCCCTAGCGTGCCCCTAACTGGGGACCTGGCCTGTAACCCAGGCATGTGCCCTGAGTGGGAATTGAACCGGCAACCCTTTGGTTCGCAGGCTGGAGCTCAGTCCACTGAGCTACACCAGCCAGGGCTGTCAGGCTTCTTTTTAGCATTCTAAATAAAGATCCAATAGCAAATATGAAACAAACAACTTAGAGCAGCAGGCTGCGAAATGAACCCCCGGGGGTCTTGTCCCGGCTTTTTCCTCCTTCCGCCCTGCCCCTTCTACTCTGCACCTGGCCGGACTCGGTGCCATCACTCTCTTAAAGCCTGACCAGTGTAACCCGTGTCACGTCCGTGGGAAAGCACCCTGAGCCCCAGATCTGTGTTCACTGCCCCCTTTGTGTTTTCATGGCACTCTGCAGCCGCCACGGCTTCAGTCCCACGCGCTGTCATTGACGAGGTCTCGGGACCATCCTGCCTGCTCATCTGGAAGCCCTTCGACACGGGGCAGGAGCGTCTTCTCTGTCTTGTTCACCATTAAATTGTCTTTTTCTTACAAAGGGCCTTGAACGTCGTAGGCAGTCAGACAGTTAATGAATAAATGAGTCAATTGCTGTTTAAATGGCTTTTTGCAGTTACTTTCAGAAAATTCCGACAGAAGCCCCACAGCTGGAACTCAAAGCAAACTACGGTCTCGTGGAGCCCGTGCCTTTCGAGTTTCCTCCCACGAGTGCACACTGGACCCCGGAGACGCTGGCCGCGTTTGACCTCACCAAAAGGCCCAAGGATGACGGTGTACGTGATGGGTTTGTCCTTCGTTTGCCAACGTTTAACAGGAATTCGGAGCTAGCGCATTGACGCTGTTCTCTGCATAAGTAGATGTGTGTGTTTCTCCGCGTGCTGACATAGCTCACGGCGGTGCTGGTGGGCTCTGCTGGGGAGGTGTCTCAGAACCAGGCCTCTAGGCCTTCGTCGCCTTCCGGTTCTACCGAATTGACCAGCCTCGTTTCCAACACGTTGTCTTGCCTTTTTCCCAGTTGTCAGAGCCTCCTTTAACCAGAGAGTGGGAGGACAGGTCTGAGAAGGACGCCTTGTCCGTGCTTCCGTTGCTACAGCAATGCTCTCTGTTTCTGCCTTAGCGTAGTGCAGGGTAACTGAAAATCTGACCTAATTTCAGCGTTCCATGAGGCGAAAAATAAGATTGCTTTTATCTGATTATATTGAAGTACCTTTCTGTACCTGGTCAAATGATAGATTAGGTGGAAATGTTGAGGGATCTGTGGGGTGGCGGGGTGGGGGGCGAGGGAAAGAGTGGGGATTAATCCTTCCTTGAATTGGGTGGTTTTTATATAATTTCCTACGCATATTAAAACCATCTTTCCTTAAAATGTATCTTTCTATCCCGGTCAGCCTCCAGAATGATGCCCTAAGAGGTAGCCTGTTACTATCATGAGTGATTTCCACACTTAAAGGTTCCCCATGCATCAGTCCGTCACTCAGCTTCCCCTTCCTCAGGGAGGGTGAGAGTAGCATCAGCTTGATCTGTGCCTGCCCGCAGGTGTTATCTCAATGTTATGTAATTCAATGTAGCAGCGTTTAAAAGTTGGAAGTAGGAAGAGCTAGTGTCTGTTTTCCAAATCTTCGTTCATGTTCTTACCTTGCATCTTGCTCTGTCCCCAGACCAAAGCCAAACCAGAGGACGCAGTGAAACCCGTGAAGGAACCAGATGTCAAACCTCAAAAGGACACCGGCTGCTCCATCTCCTGAAGGGCGCACTTGGTCCCTCTGCTGGTGGATAAGGTGGACCGTGGGCCTGCGCTTCACACTTCCGGACAGGATTTCTCTGCAGCCTGTCGAATAAATGCAGTGCACTCAGAGGGCATCTGCCTTCAGTTTAGGTCTAGATTTTTAGTATCCTGGAGAGGGTCCCTGCTTTGTTTCCACACTCCTTTTTAGCCAGGACATGCGAAAGGTGTTATTCTGTCTCTGAAGAGTGTGTCTGGCGGTTGGTTCCTCCCCAGCCCAAACTCTGGGTAGTAATATTACAGGTTAATATATAATAGACCAGAATTATGTGTTTCTGGGCATGTTTTTCTGTCTTCACGAAAAAGGCTTTTTAATTTTCCTTCCTTTTATCCGATACCAGGAGAATGGCAGGAGTTGGTTTTAAACGGACATTTTCCCCTTCCCCATTTTGGGAGTTGTAGCACAGGCTTATGTTCTGAGTTAGTTATCTCTTCCGGTGGAAAAAGTGTCCCTTACAGTTAAAGATCAGAAAATGTTTATACCTAGCCCCTTAACGTACATTTCACATCTATAGTTTGCCCAAAAGTCGGTGTCTGTAGGAACATGGGGACTATTTCAGAATTCCTCTTCCAGTGGCCCCGCCCTTCGTTTCGGTCCCGGTAAAACCTGCAGTGGCTTCTGCAGGCTCCCCTCTCGTGAGTGTTTCACTTGGAGGACAGAACCTTGTGCCAGCTCGTGGTGTTTCTGTGTGCGGGGAGGCAGGAGGAAAGGGCTTTGGAGAAGTCAGGTGTTGCACAACGCAAAGGAAAACTTCAGCCCTAGAGGAGGTGGGCTGTTCCGAATTACACTGGTAACTGCTTTGTTTCAGCAGTTACAGTGCGATGCTTCTGTTACCTGACTCAGTGACCTTGCTTTTCTGTGGTTTTCTAATACACACCTGTCAGAAGTGTGCTGCTTTAGGCCAAAGGCCACAGCAAAAACTTAGTAAAGCATACAGATCTGAAAGACAGCCTGTAGTATTTGAAAACAGTTCAGTGTATATACAGACTTGGGATGTAGTGGGTGCATCGCACGTTAACAGAAGTCCTACATCTGTAGGCTTAGCTTCCTTCAATGATTCTCCTGGAGCATTAGCTCATTTTCCTGTTATATATAGATTGTCTCCCTTAATAAAAATCGTAAGAACGGTGTAAACCTAGGGCCTGCTGTGATTGAGGCACCGCACCGAGCCCTGGCGCAGATGAACCCTTGAGTCCACACAGCAACTCGATGTATGTACAATCTGCATGAAGGGCGGAGCAGGAGCAGCCATTTCATTGTGAAGAGTAAACAGATTATGCTGATCTGAGTGTGTTCCAATAAATGATTGCTCACATCATAACTGACACTTGATAAAAGCTACATAGAATCGGTGTTTTTTAAAATATATGGAAATGCTACAAAAAGTAATATGTGGAAATGCGCGTTGCTGTAAAACATTTTATGTTTGAACCTACAGTTTCCAGAATTAAGTGCAGTCATAACTGAACAGACATTGAAGTTTGCTGTCTGTAGTAAAAATGTTTTAGTTAAATTTTGCTGCATTCTGATTACAAAATCACTTACCTGCTCTACGCCACTAACTGACAAGGACCAATAGTGCTCGATGCCAGTGCCTCATTCACGACCTAAGGATCTGTGTATCTTGGGTACCACTGCTTGTTAAATGAGTACTGAGTTTTCCTGTGACATCACTGTGGATCACACTACCGGACAAGGAATGAAAATGTGGCTGATGCTCTGAGCGTCTAAAATGGCGTAAATAGAGGTATTTTAATCCATAATTGGCAACTTCGACATTAGCAGATAAGTACACTATTGATTCAGCAGAGGCGACACTTTGTGACTAAAATGTCCCATTACTTACAGTCTTTGAAATAGGGAATCTGGGGAAGTTGAGAAACAGAAGTTGCAGGCAGGGTGCAGAGAGATGTAACTTCTGTGTCAACTATTGCATTCACTTCTCATTTCAAGTGGATGAGCACAGCTAGCATTCTGCTGCAAGTATTGTTTGTATAGTGGATTCTATTTATGGAAATAAAAGTAACTTTACTAACAGCTTCATTGGCACTTTTATCTGCTTTTCTATAAATATTTTTACATTTACTAAGCCAGTAATAGTACCATGCAAAGTTACAATTTTTCACAGAAACATTTAAAAATGGCGTACATTTGTGTCTTGTTCTGTGCTACGTGAGTTCATATGTAGTCAGCATCCCTTGGCCTGTTTGATCTGTGTGTTTATTGGTACTTGTGACCTCTTAATCTCCAAGTATGATTTCGACTGGCCTGTGCATCTTGCTCCTTGTGTCTGTCCATGTGATAAATAAGTTGTGTGCTGGGTCGAGCTGGCTAGAGAGCTTGTCGCTCACTGTACAGGGTTCTAGAAAGCTCTGTACTTGGGGAACCTGAGCTGGCATTTTCAATGCTCTGTGAATATACCCGGAAACGAAACCGTGTTCATAAACAGTTCCCCTTTCTCCAGAGTAACCGTGCTTTAGAAAATACTGCGTTTCTTATCTCAGTGGGCACAGAAAAGCAACTGCAGCGTCATCGTCAGTGAAGACTGGCGACTCTGGGGCCACAGACGTCCCTTTGCTGCCACCAGAGACCTGATGCTTGGACCACCAGGGAAGTGCCAAAGGTGCAAGCAGGAAGGACAGATGGGCCCAAATGTCAGCTCTTTGCTGCATTTTAACCTGGTTCATGTGAAACATTTTTCTATTGGGTGGAAATGCAACAACTCCAGGAAATGTGTATTATAACCATCTGGAAGCTAAGTGCTAAGATCTAGAACTAGTATATTATTTTGTCAATACAGATTGCAGTGCTGGGTTTCAGTGAAGGGGTCCATTAAAATGAAATGATTAGTGTGTAAATGTAATGAGAAGTATATTAAAAGGTAGCCATTTTAACATCAGGAAATAAAATTATAAGTCTGTTTGCCTTATTTTTCTAATATCTAGTACTTTCTCCCCACCCATTAAAATGAACTAAATATGATTCATTTATTAAACACTGAGTTCCAGCCAGGTGTCAGGTGAAGGGGCAGGACCCAGAGGAAGGAGCACACAGGTAAAGCTGCTCCCACTGAGGCTGAGGGTTGGGCAGGGTATGGGGGAGAGGGAGACCAACAGGGAAAGTGAAATAACAGCATTGTGTCTATGGTGATAAGAGCCAAGTAAACTAAACTAACGAGGAGGTAAGATAAGAGGAGCTCAAACCAGACCCTTTGAGTTAAAGACCTGAAGGGAGGGAGGGAAGGAAGACTAGTCCAGAGAAGATCCCGCAGCCCAGGCCCCCAACCACTGGGAGGCAGCCTGTGGTTGGGATGATGAGGGGACAGTGGTTCAAGAGGAGGTCGGCAAAGTGTTGAGGGGCAGATGGATGGTTTTGAAGGCCATGGCACAGACTAGGCTCTTCCTCTGGGTGAGGTGGGGACCGACTGAGAGTTTGAAGGAGAGGAGTGACACAATCTGATTGAAGAGGTAACACCTCTGGGTGCTTTTGAGCCTAGTCGGTTGGGGGCCCACTGAAAAGGCTGCACTCATCCAGGTGAGAGGTGGAGGCTTAAACCAGCTTGGCTGCGGTGCAGTGGTGGTACTAGGATTCCCAAACTAACCAAGAGAATGTCCTGATGGGTTTCCCAGGAGGTGTGACAAGTGGACAAGAATCAAGAATGACTCCCAGCGTTTCTGGCCTGACCAACAGGAAGAGTGGAGTTGCTCCTCATTGAAATGAGAAGACAGCCAGAGTAGTGGATGTGACTGTGTAGGCATGCGGTGGAGGGACCGCAGGGAGAGGGGCACACTGAAAGTCAGGCAAAGGCTCAGACCTGCTGGGATTGATGTGCCTATGAGACACCCAGAAGAGTGCTGAGTAGACAGTAGAATCTATGAATCTGGGATGCAGGGGGAAGTCTGACCTGGAGATTACAATGTCAGCTACACATGCATGTGTAGATGGCACTTAGAGCCATAAATAAGAAAAGAAGGGACTTCCAACCAAGATGGAGGTGTAGGTAGACACGCCACGCCTCCTTGCATGACGAAAAGAAGGACAACTACAAATTTTATAACAAAAAACAGTAAGAACTGACAGCAATTCAAACTGTATGGAAGTCCGACAACCAAGGAGTTAAAGAAGAAACACTCACCCAGACCGGTAGGAGGGGTGGAGACGGCAGCCAGGCGGAGAGGACTCGTGGCAAGGCGGCGGCTATCAGACCGGGCGGTCCCACATTCCCGTGTGGATAAACCGGGAGGAACAACTGGGGAGCAAGACAAACTACGCAACCCAGGGTCCCAGCGGGGAAATAAACCCTCAAACCTCTGACTGAAAACACCTGTGGGGGTTGAGGCAGCAGCAGCAAAAGAAACTCCCAGTCTCACAAGGGAGTCCATTGGAGAGACCCATAGGGTCCTACAACGTACACAAGCCTACCCACCCGGGAATCAGCACCAGAAGGAGCCAATTTGATTGTGAGTAGCAGGCGAAGTGACTGAAAACCGGCAGAGAGTGGAGCAAGCTGCACTGTTCCATCTTGGACCCTCCTCCACGTACAGCGTCACAACGCAGTGACGTGGCTGCCCCGCCCTGGTGAATACCTAAGGCTCCACCCCTTACTATGTAACAGGCGCGCCAAGACAAAAAAAAAAATGGCCCAAATGAAAGAACAGATCAAAGCTCCAGAAAAAATACAACTAAGCGACAAAGAGATAGCCAACCTATCAGATACATAGTTCAAAACACTGGTAATCAGTATGCTCACAGAATTGGTTGGATATGGTCACAAATTAGATGAAAAAATAAAGGCTATGCTACGTGAAATAAAGGAAAATGTACAGAGAACCAACAGTGATGGGAAGAAAACCAGGACTCAAATCAATGGTGTGGACCAGAAGGAAGAAAGAAACATTCACCCAGAACACAATGAAGAAACAAGAATTCAAAAAAACAAGGAGAGGCTTAGGAACCTCCAGGATGTCTTTAAACGTTCCAACATCTGAATCATAGGGGTACCAGAAGGAGAAGAGGAAGAGAAAGAAACTGAAAACTTATTTGAACAAATAATGAACGAGAACTTTCCCAATCTGGCAAAGGAAATAGGCTTCCAGGGAGTCCAGGAAGCTCAGAGAGTCCCAAAGAAGTTGGACTCAAGGAGGAACACACCAAGGCACATCATCATTACATTACCCAAGATGAAAGATAAGGAGAGAATCTTAAAAGCAGCAAGAGATAAGGAGACAGCTACCTACAAAGGAATGCCCATAAGACTGTCAGCTGATTTCTCAAAAGAAACCATGCAGGCAGAAGGGGCTGGCAAGAAGTATTCCAAGTCATGAAAGGCAAGGACCTACATCCAAGATTACTCTATTCAGCCAAGCTATGGTTTAGAATGGAAGGGCAGATAAAGTGCTTCCCAAATAAGGTCAAATTCAAGGAGTTCATCATCACCAAGCCTTTATTCTATGAAATGTTAAAGGGACTTATCTAAGAAAAAGAAGATAAAAAATAGGAACAGTAAAATGACAACAAACTCACAACTATCAACAACCAAACCTAAAACAGAAACAAAAACAAACTAAGCAAACAACTAGAATAGGAACAGAATCACAGAAATGGAGATCACAGGGAGGGTTATCATCAGGGAAATGGGTGGGGAGAGAGGGGGAAAAGGTACAGGGAATAAGAAGCATAAATGGTAGGTAGAAGGTAGACAAGGGGAGGTTAAGAATAGTATAGGAAATGTAGAAGCCAAAGAACCTATATATATGACCCATGGACATGAACTAAAGAGGGGGAGTGTGTGTGGGGGGGAAGGGGTGTGCAGGGTGGAGGGGAATAAAGGGGGGGAAGTGGGACAACTGTAATAGCATAATCAATAAAATATATTTTTAAAAAGTCATAAATAAGATCTTCAAGGCAGTAGATTTAAAAAGAGAAAATAAAAAAACAGGCAAGATCCAATCACGGAGCCCAGAGGCATTGTAACATTGAAAGGTCAGGGAGATGTTACAGTCTGTGAATTGCATTACATCCTTAGGAACAATTCCCGATAAACTAGAGTTGGGGTGTTTAAGAAATGAGAATAAAGGCGTTCCTAAGAACTAAAGCATGTTGTAGGGAATACTTGGGGTCCTCTGAAAAAGGTCACTTAAAAACATCCATATCCGGGTACTTGATATGAAGGTGGCAATACTCCCAAGGTTTTTGTACATAAAAATAAGGAGATTCCACACCATTAGGTATTGAGCCCCCTCTACGTGCCAGGCAGTGTGATTGCCAAGATGACATCCGCAAAGCACATCCTAAATTTTCCAGTAGGTGGCAGAAAACGTCCACTCAATCGACTGCAGATAAGTCAGACTCTCTCTCCCTCTCCCCTCCCCTTAATTCAAAGAGCCCCTCTGAATTAAGAGATGTACACGTCTATTTAATGTGTGGCGCTACTGTCTCATAGAACAGAAACTGATGTTTTCTGCAGAGACCCAACAGCTATTATCCGTCTGTAAGATGCTGGGGGAGCCAGGTGTCTGCGGTATGGAGGGCTCCGGTACCTCCATGTTGGTATTGGTGTTGGCAGGTGGTCTTCAGAGGAGTAGATTGACTCGAGTGAGACTGTCAGGTGTTTTTCCTAAACTTCTGATGTTTAAGCTTTTTAGCTACCTGGATATTCTCCTGGGGTGGCGAGGGCACCCCTAACACCCCACGCCATGACCTGATGCGGAGGCTGCCAACAGAGGTGGCAAATGTCACTGTCCATGGGGAAAGGCTGCTGATGGGGACCCAGGCTCACCCAGGAGCCAGGCCTCCCAGAGGTCTCCTCCCAAGCAAGGCTTCCTAGTTCCCTTAATTTCTGGCCGGGGTGGGGTGGGGTGGCAGGTAGGGGATAGGGTGAGGGGGTGGGGGGTGGATGGGTGGGGTGGCGGGGACTAGCGTCTGTGGTAGTGCGGGTCTGGACGTTGGCGGATTCCTGGTATATCCCCAGGAGACGGTGATAGGGACTCTGCCCTTCGGAACGGGGTCCGGGCCCAGAACAAAGTTGCAGCCTGCCGGGTCTGCACCCCACCTCGCCTCCCACCCCCAATCCCACCCCCACCCGACCTGTACCCCTCAGTACCTGAATGCCGCTGAAACCGCATGCGCAGTTCTCTCTTCTGCTGCTGACTCATGGGAGCAGAGGCCTCGCTTGGCACCCAGGCCCTCAGGTGTGCCCTATTTGAGGCACCCGGCCCAGTCCTGCCTTGCCCCGTCCGGGCACGCTCTCGAGGTACCCCCGGATCTGCCTTCATGGGCAGCAGGTGCCGTTGGTTAGATGGTGTCTTGGAATGATTAAGAGACTTTGGGTCCCCTAAGAGTCCGCACCGGTGACCAGGCCTCTCAAGACCCTTGAACTGTTGCAGATTCCCGACGACCTTGAACCGCACTGCATGCACAAGGGCAGTGCGTGCCCTGTTCAGAGGCCTTGGGCAGCTGGGGCGCTCCGGGCCTCAGATGCCAGGGTGGGGTCCGACCACCTGCACATCTGCCTCTTTGGAGGAGCCCATTCTAAGCGCAATCTCATCCTCGGGCTGCAAACAAGGCCACAGTCATTCCTGAGTCTGTCCTACCGCTGATGGGGCCCCGGGCCTCGCCAGGAACCCCGGCTCCCGGTTGTCTCTCATTTCTGGGAGCCCTGGTCCCGCCCATCCCGGCCTCAGAGTGCCCAGGATATGTGGGTTCAGGGTTAGTGGGAGCCTTTGTCAGGAGCGGGTTGGGACATTGAAAGTGTTTGTAGAAGACGACCTTCCTCCTGCCTGTGCAGGACGGCAGCGCTGGCGACAACAGCTGCCTGCCCCGCCACCCCCCAGAGACTGCCAGCGCCACCCAGGTGAGCCACTCCCGGATTCCCAGCTCCCAGGCCTCTGACCCAATGAATGTTGGTCGTTTTAAGCTGCCAAATACGGGGTGGGGGGGATTTTTGACTCAGCAATGCATAACTAACACATTTTTATTCTTAACTTCCTAAGGACTCAAGTACTCACCCAAGAATCCTAATGCCCTGGGAGGGCCGGAAGTTTGCCTTACTCTTCAAGGCAAGACTGGATTCATTGAGCGGAATGGCCCGGCCTCGGAACTTACTGTGGTGGGCTGGGGCCCAGCCACTTCCTGCAGATTCAATGTCTGTTCTATCCCCATCATGGTCAGTTCCCATATTTCCCACTTGCTGATTAGCCCAGGTGGATCTCAATGAACCAGCGAAACACTTCTCTGTAATATTAGTCGTGAGCATCCTCCCCTCCCCCAAAAAAAAAATTAGGCTTCAAGTAAATACAAATCTTTTAGTGTTACAACTCTTTTACTCACCGATCCATAGCCATTTTTCTCCGGGCACAACCATGTTATCAGGTTGACTCTGTAGGAGGGGTTTCTACCATGAGCCATGTTCATGACCAGAACCGGTTCTCCGCAGCACCCGTCTAGACAATGGTTTTGATCTTGCCCCCAGCCCAGACCCCCCTCCTTCCTTCAGGTGGGTTCCTTCTTGGGCCTTTATTGTTCTTTCATGCCACCTAGCCTTGGTCGCTATGATCCCTGGCCATCCTACCTCACTTTTATATCTTTGAACTTGGAAAAGGCAGCCCTGCTTTTTACATATTTGTGGATGCTAAACAATATGCGGAGAAAAAGTAGTGCCCAGCTCTATCTGGACGCTCCTAAGATCCAATGATAACATCGGGAAAGGGGCAACTAACTTCCCCTGTCAGCGATAGTTAAGCCCTAAATTCTCGCCCAGCCCTAAATAACCCCCAATGAAGCAAAGAATGTAGGAAAAAGTCTTTTGAATCAATAAACTAAATTTAAATGATTTTCTAGTTCTTGAGGTTTTAGGTTCCCGCCACGTGTCATTGTGTGTAATGTAGGTAAATTAAAGTTAATATTATTAGTGTTCTTTGTCATGATGATTTCACCTAAGCCTTAACCTTTACACTGGAAATTCAAAAAGTCCGAAGTGATCAGGGAGGCTCTTTGGCGAACGCACACAGGCGCCCACGCTTTGTCGCCCTTTATAAATCACTCCAATGTCTTTCCCCAAAGGAGCAGCCTGTTGAGAACTGTTCGCGTCTTTTCATCTTTGCAGGCTTGTTGGGGATGACGCCCTTCAATTATTCCTGTAGACATTTCTGTCCTCTGCCAAATTGCACCACCTCCAACCACAAGATATAATTATTTTTTAGACCTACAGCAAAATGAAACTCACCCCATCTTTAACCATTTTCATTCTCAGGCTCTTTTTATGCAGGTTTGCCAAGAAGCTAGCAAACGCAGTAGTCAGACTTTCAGGCCACAGAGCGAAACCATGGTACAAGCTTGAGGAAATCTTTCTTGCATGGCCCCATGGACACAAGGTGAGGGAAGTGACCTGTCTCTGTGAATCTGAATGTAATTGGGGTATTTTAGTGAGAAAAAGAAGATGAAGGGCCCCCAACACGCCCCTTGAAAGGAAGTGGGTATATTTCCCTGGCACGTTGACTTTGTCATTGGTGACCTTCCATTGTATAAATCAGGGCAAAGTGGTAGAAACAAAATTCTGCTCAGAACTGAGTGGATTCTGTAGGAAATATGTCCTTCAATAAGCATTTCATGATGGTCTTTGGTGTCTTGGCCCCAAGAACGGGTCGATGGCAGGAGAATCTACTTCCTCATCGTCAAACTGTAAGAAAGGTAGCTGTTGAAACTTGATATACCTCATTCATGCTCATTTTAGGCATTGATTGAAATATCGATTTTTCTTTGGTGGCTGATGTGGTGGTTAGTTTTGTGAGTCAGCTTAGCTAGGATCTAGGACCCAGTTACTTACTTAGACATTCATCTGGGTGTCACTGCGGAGAGGTTCTGTGGATGTGGTTAATGTGAACAGTCAGTTGACTTTAAGAAAGGAGATTACTCTCAATCATGTCAGTGGGCCCCCACCAATCAGTTGAAAGGCCTTAAGAGAAAAACTGAGGTTCCTCTGAGTGACGCAGCTGGTATCCAGCATGCACTTAGGAAGTTACCAACACCACAGCTAGCTGTTATATCAACTGGTTGGCCAATATTACCGTCATGCCATGTGTTGACATGCCATGCCATGTGTAAGACAGCTCTCCTCTCTGCCTCGTGTGTTTGCAGTTTTGATGCACACATGCTGAAACTCTTAGATGCTTATGCAAAAAAACTTTCATGTTGGCTCCCCATGGCTTACCCAAGGAAGTCCAGCATCTTTGTATTTATGAAGAAGTCCCTGGGCTTATGTTCACTCTTCCCACAGACTAACTGTGATCCCCTAGAACTGCATAACTGAGAATTAGAAGTCTCCATTCAGCTGCCTGTGGGACAGGCCCCGCTGTTCCTGGCAGAGGCTCAAAGTGAATACGTGGAATGTGAGAAGGGAGCATGTGTTGGTGTTTTAAGGGCAAGTATAGTGAGTATTTGAGAGCAACAGAACCTTTTTGTTGTTGTTTTTAAGATTTTATTTATTTTTAGAGAGAGGGGAAGGAAGGGAGAAAGAGAGGGAAAGAAACATCAGTGTGTGGTTGCCTTTCGTGTGCCCCCTACTGGGGGCCTGGCCTGCAACCCAGGCATGTGCCTTGACTGGGAATCGAACCGGCGATCCTTTGGTTGGCAGGCCGGCACTCCGTCCACTGAGCCACACCAGCCAGGGCTAGATTTCAGTTCCAGTTTCTCCAGTCATTAACGGGTTGGCCATAGACAGGCCAAGCATTAGGCCCGTCCTCCCAGTGGGGATGATAAAAAACTGCCCTCCCCAGGAAGGGTGAGAATTCATTGAGACCCTAAATACATGAGAAAATACTATTAAAACTCTCTTTGCGTGGCCCTATCAGTACCGCCTTACTCCATTTCACCCCTTCGACCCCTGTAGGGTAACCCAAGAAGCAGAAAACTGCACAGTGGGAGTGTAGACTAGAGATTATTCCTGTGTTTGTCTTTGCTTGACTCCCTAGGGCACAGGTGGCAAGCACAAGGCCTGCGGGCGGAATCCAGCCCTCCACCTTGTTTTATCTGGTCCGGCACCTTGTGTCTACCCGGCGGCAGCTATGCCCAGCTCCTTGGCCCTAGTTAAGGAACGGTTACATTTATCCTGTCCTAAAATTGCATTTGGCCCTTTGAAGGCAACCGCGAGGCTGATGTGGCCCCTGATAAAAATGAATTTGACACCCTTGCCCTATGGAGTTATGATTCTATAGCAAATAGAATATTTAAATGCAGTCCCCCCCGCCCCACACACACATGTTGATATGCAGCGGTGGATGGTTTGATTCACCTACTATCTACTGAGACATGTCATTGTGTGGAAAACAGATATGTGACCCCAGTGGCTGACCTTGGGGAAGTGGGATGCTCCTGAGATACAGATTCATATCAAGGGCAGTAAGCCCAGGGGGCTGGCGTAGAGTATGCTTCCAGTAACTCCGGTCAGAGACCCTTGGCTCCTGGGTCAGACTCCACTTGAAGGAGGAGACAGAGCTAACAAGGAGAGAGGATTTACCCAGAGAGCAACGGGGCCAAGGAGATGGATGAGGGATTGTTTCTTAATTTTGAAAGGAACTTGCTTCACAAAGGGGTGGGTTAGGACCTCTGTTCTGGGTCAGATGAAACAGAGGTTTCCTCTCCATTGACCCCCGAGCACTAGACACCTAGTTTTGTCTTTTCCTGGAAAGGTAAGAAGGGAAGTTCCTGCAGGGGCTTGGCGTGTCCACATTGTCCCAGTCTGAGTGAGTGTGGGTGTGTGTGGCCCTGCGATGGAAGGACATCCTCTCCAGGGTGGGTCCCGGTGGGTCCCGCCCTGTGCCCTGTGCCCTGTGCCCTGAGCTGCCAGGAGAGGCTGCAGTCACCAGAGACCCTGAACTGGTAAGCAGGCTGGAAAAGAATGATCTTCCTTGCTTTTATGCATCTTCCTGAAATGTATGTAAAGCTCACGTTTATTCCCATATTTAATACTAAAGTGTTTTGGGTTTTATTTAGCAATTTGGTTATGTTTCTGTGACCAGAAATATGTTGCAGGAACTCAACACTTGCTTATACCAATTAACCTATGATAACATTGGTTTCTGATGCATTGTTTCAGTTAACATTGCAGTTCCCCAGAACCCACCCATGATGCTATGGGAGGACCCCCTCTGCAGGACAAATGGAGTCTTAAAGCCTCTGGCTGATTCTAGTTTAGGAAAGATACACAAATCACCTTCCTATTAATTAGAAACCTGGAGAAGTAGGAAGAGCACTGGATAAGGAGTTGTGAAAATTAGATTCGGGTCCTGACTCCGCCACCGGGAAGTTACATGACTTCGGAAAAGTCATTTATTATCTCTGGGCTTGGTTTTCTCATCTATGAAATGAGGAGTTTGGAACTAAATTAGCTTTTCCTGAGGTACATCCTTCCGAATGTTATTAACTTTTATATTTAAAAGCAGTCTGAGAAATTGGAAATCTTTTTGGAGGAGTTCGGTTCTACAAAACGAAAAAAGTTTCTTCACTGCAGGGCTTTTCAAGGTGTTTAATATGCTAATATGCATTGTTAGGCTTTTGCTTATAAAATCACTTGTGCACGGAGCATTTCAATAAGCAGCAATGGAGGAGCTTTCTTTGACGAACACTAAACCAGCTCACCTTCTAGTGTCTTTTAATTCTCTTATTCTCATTCTATCAAGCCGGAATAGTACTAAGAAAATGGACATATGTCACCGGTGAATGACACATGAATGTGGGAAACGGTTCCCATTTGTACCCGCATCTGCTGTAGGCTTTTCTGTCTCTTTTTAATGGTATCACCATCCCCACTGTCGGCTAAGCTGGAAAGGGCAGTACTTTTGGAGCGACCTTGACTCTCAGCAGTCTATCTATCCGTTGCTAAATCCTGACAATTCATCCTTTATGTGATCTCTGAAGCTCATTTCCATGCCAGCAAGCCTGCTTCCCGGCACTCGGCACTCCCCTGGGATGCCTTCTTGATTATTGCTTTGCTGGTGGAAACACTGAAAATCCCTCTAACTGGTGAGGGCAGGAAAAGGCTCCCCCCTCTCCGCTGGTCTATTCTTGACCTTGTGATGCCAGAGGCTTTTCTTTTAGACCATGCATCTAATCGGGTCACTCCCCTTCTCAAAAATCTTCAAAGCTCCCACATTGTTATGGAGTAAAATTTGAAATTCTTCAACGTCCTCCACAGTCTTGCCCTCACTTATTCTACCTCCCTTATTTCTAGGAGCCAAGCTTCTTCAAAACATCTTATTTCATGCTTTTTCATCTCTGTGAATATGGTTTTTCTTTCTCTTTAGGTTTCCCACCTCTTATGTCTTGTTATTAAAACATGTGTCTCCAATAAAACATTTGTATTATTCAAGACACAGCTGTCAACCCCTCTCCTTTGTAGCTGTGCATCTCCCCCTCTTGTACTTGCTTAGGACCTTCCTTATCTCCTATGCCCCCTGCTGGTATTACAATGATTTTTAGATTTGATTTTTATTTATTTATTTTTAGAGAGAGGGGAAGGGAGGGGGAAAGGGAGGGAGAAAAACATCAATCAGTTGCCTCTGGCACAGCCCCAGATAGGGAACAGCCAGCAACCCAGGTTGTGCCCTGACTGAGAATCGAACCATCGACCTTTCGCTTTGCGGGACAACGCTCAACCAAGTGAGCCATGTCGGTCCAGGCTATTGGAGTGATGTCTAAACTCATGCCGGTCATCCTTCAGACAATGGATTGATTGAACAGAAGTAGTGGTGAAGGACTGTGCTGAGCTTAAAAGCTCCGCCTCTAGTTCCATCATACCTGATCCCATTCTTTTATTCGCTCATTCAACAGGCATGTGCCAGACACTGGAACATAAATACAGAACATAGATGACATCCTGCAACCCATTCCTTGGCTCCCCCAGTACTGCTCCGGGTGCTTCAGGACAGACCCCGCCCTGCCCCCCCCGCATCCTTCCTGAGCAGCCACGAGCACAGTGTGCTGTGCAGGCACCAGATGCGGCTGCTGTGCTGGCTCCTTTGGCCCAGGTGGTAAAACCCTCTTATTTGAGATCCTTAATGTTCCTTAAAACCCATTAAAAAAACACCTGTCCTTTGATCAAACCTCCAAAGCCTCTCATTTTCAGATTCATCCTATGAAGTCTCTGGAACAAGCCCGCACTAAACACTCCACAAATCCCAGGGCTCTTGCTGGAGTATTATTTACTGTAACCTCCATGACGTGTGCCGTAAACACACAGAAGTCCCCAAAGCTGTAGGCTGGAGAGATGCAGCAGGAAGATAAATAAGCTTTGATGCTGGTTTCAATGGCTGGTAATTTCTTACTCCACAAACACAGCTGTCAGAAGTGCATTGTGTAAATCAGATGCTAATTAAATTAAATTCCCACTAGAATTAAGGCAGCAAAGTAGTTTGTCTTGTTTTCTTGCAAACCAGGCCTCTCAATCAAGACAGCTGGAGCACTGGCATTTCAGGTACGTGGAAGCAACAGCTGCAATGAAGCAAAGCAACTGCTTTCATATTAAATTGCCATCAGCATCAGGAAAATGGATGGCATTTTGGACAGCATCGGTAATGTTAGAAACGAGAACAATCTAGTGGAAACAGAGCTGGACTGGGAAAGAAGGGAACTGAATTCTGATGTCAGTTTTGGCAAAATCACTCAACAATGCTAAGCCTTATTTCCCTGTTTCCTCCCACTGGATCCCGTCCCTTCCCTCCTTCCTTCTTTCCTTCTACTGGATATATATTGAATGACAAATACTGTCAGGCAATCTTTTGTGTCCTGGAGATACAAAAGTACAAAAGACACTCCTTGTCTGCTGGATGCTCCTGGTCTTTTGGAAGAAGCAGGAGGTGGGACTCCATCCTTGAGGTGCCTTCCATGACTTACAGCTCTGTCATTCCCAATATAAACTTCCATCCAACCAGCATGCGGGCAGGAGTAACTCTGTTTCTCAGGGGTCTAGCCCACCTCTTTTGAAGGCTACCCAAGACACATCCCTGCCATTGGCCTTCAGTTTTCAGTCTAATTAGAAATAAAAGAAGATACAAGAAAACATTACCTCAATTAGGTAGAGAAGTATGGAGGCTGAGTGAGGGTCATTCAACAAATGCTTTCTTCATTCACTCATTCATTCATGAAGCACTTACTCAGCGCCTACAATGAGTCAGGTTCTGTGTTGTGTGCTGGCGATGCCAAAGGGACAGTCTCTCCCATCAGAGAGCTTCTATTAAATCGGAGTGACAAATACCTAAAAAGTTAACTATAATAAAATGTACGATAGAACCATTGCAATAGGATGCGCAGGGGACAGAAGCATTTTTCTTTTAAAACAAACCACCTCAAAGGATTATGAAAAGTATTCTATCTCCTTCATCCATTTAATTGTCTCTAGAGTTGGTATTCCACATTTCACTCCCCAACAATATGCCACGGCTTAAAATCCTAGCGAAAGTCAACCACTTGTGATATATTTATAAGACAGATCCCAGCGTAGGGTAGCAATGCCTCTCACAGCTTCGGTCTGATACCAGTAATTGCTTGCACAAGGATACATGATGTTACAACAATAGAAAAGTAGGAAAACAAACTGCTATATTCATACAATGGAATACAACCCAGCAGTAAAAAGGAATGAACCATGGATACGCACAGCAAAAATAAATCTCAAAAATATAATGAGTGAAAGAAGCCTGAACAAAAGACTACATGCTGTATGATGCCATCATTATAAAGATCTAGGGCAGGAAACCCGGAAATGTACAGTGGTCTCCATCCCACGGAAATATCCCGAGTGAGTTATGTGTGATAGAATCTTTTTAAAAGAAGGGACCACCTGCTGTGCTTCTTCAGGGACGTTGTCAAACATGCTCCTAGGACAAGTAGATGGCAGAGGATACGTAGATGGACAAGTTTGTGATCAGAGTTTGCCGGAATCATCACTTCCCTGAACGGTGCCTGGCGCGTGGCAGTTGTTGAAGCTCAGAGTACACTGCTTTCAAGCCTGTAGGTTCCCTTCCCTAATTACACCCATCTTCATGTCATGTATTACATTCACCAGGTATCAATAATTTCCTTCCTTCTCTCTCAAAAGATACCCTCTCTCTATTTCTTAAGCTTGCATGCAATCATCTGCAAACACATTTTACGAGTCTCCAGAGTGAGGAAGCTAGTGGTAACAGCTGATGGAGTGGCATTATGAATTATTTAAGGCAGCATCCATCATCAGTCCTGAGATGAGAATTCAATGTTTTGAATGGCAGTTCAGAATCAAAATCCCAAGAAAAGTAAACCATAAAGAATGATACAATTCCTGTATGTGTATTTTCAAATGTAATGCTGACGAGGTTGTTAGTATAAATCATTTTCCAACACAGGAAAGCAACAGAATCTTGCAGAATGTGCAAAAACAGCTTCTTGGTCTTCAGGCACATGCCTTGTGATTTTGAAGAATGATACTTCTGTGACTTCAAAGCAGGTTTTGAACATCTCATGTATCCTGGGAGCTCGAAGATGCTGGAGCGAAGAGGCAGCGGTGCAGAGAGTCGGATGTCCCATACTGCCACCATCTCAGACAAATGGGGACATGAGTTCCGAAAACTAACTTGTGCCAGGTAACTTTTTTCTCTTCTCCTCCCAGCTTTGAATTTCAAAACATATCAAACCTTTAGAAAAATGGGAAGGATAGCACAATAAACTGCTATATAGCCTTCATCTATCTTGGTTCACCAACTGTTAACATTTTGCTCTGCATTTGCTTTCATATATATATATACACATGTACATACTCAGTTATGGAAGAAGAGAAGGTACAGGAGAGTGTTCTGTACATCACTAAGTACCATACAAATATTAGTTTTTCTTGTCACTCCAACCAGCAGAGCTGGTCCATTGCTATCACCTTCCTTCCTAACCTAGCTGATGGCTGTGAAAATCCTCACTAAGAAACTCATTGAAAAGACCTCACATTGTTTTTGGAACTGGTCACTAGGTGTAGCTATTTGTTAAGGTAACATATGATTAACCTTTCCCCTTTCGATCTTTTTGTAGAGGCACTGAGATGATTTTCTCCTCTATTTGATTTTAAGAATTATCTGTTGTGTTGCCCATAATTCACAGTGAGACAATTCAAAGTCAAATAAGGGAGACAGAATGTCCTTATATTTTACATTTCTTTTTCCTCCTTCCGTGCCCTTGATTTTTAACATCATCTATCTCCCTGCTGTGCCTGCAGTGCAGCTCACTCCTCAATCTCTATTTCACTCATTTGACAGATATTCATTGAGCGTTACAGGTGGGCCAGGCATTGGATTAGGAACTGCACATGTAAGCGTGAATAATACAGAGTATCATCCATGGCACAGCTTACTCTAATAGCTCCTCCTTGGACAACAGACCCCTGCTACCAGCTTTCCATGGGGAAATGAGCTAAACAAATTCACTTGTCTTTCTGTTTCCCATAATGCAAATCTCCCGAGGTAGCATTGTCCTAGCTCCCTGCCTGTCAGACTCACCTTACTCATCTTGAGAACCACCTCTTGGCTTGAACGGAACCATCACTCATCCTCTCTGGACCAGCTAACGGTCACATCCAAACTTTGGAACAGGTCTTCTTCCCCTCCATCTCCTTCCCCAAAGCCATCAGTAACATTCAAATTTCTTGCCTGGGCCATGTTATGAGGCTCCTAAGTCGCTCTCCTGACTCCTTTTCCACTTGCCTTCAACAAATCCTCTACACGTTGATCAAATGATTCTCTTGAAGAGCACTTTTCCTCATGTGACCTCCAGCTGCATTCTTTATTCTAAATGATTTAACCTCCCTTTAGCCTCTAAAGCCCTTTCCATCATTTGCTCCAACCTCAATAATCCGCGCTCTACCTCAAAATCCGCGCTCTACCTCTGAATTAACAAAAAGTGGGTCATGAAGTGTTTACGTGTCGGGCATTGGACAAAGAAAGGCATATGGGGTCGAGATGGGAACTCAACTAGACCCTTTCCTCATGAAAAGCAGAAGGTTATTAAATAAGTGTTATGAACTCAATTATGCCCCCCTCCCTATGTTGAAGCCCTAACCCTGGTACCTTAGACTATGGCTGTATTTGCCTTTAAAGAGATGATTAAGGTTAAATGAGGTCATGTAGGTGGGCCCTAATCTTATCTGACTGGTGTCTTTAGAAGAACAGGGAGTGACACCAGGGAGGTACTGACATGAAGGAAAGGCCATGTGAGGACACAGCCAGATGGCTGCTGTCTGCAAGCCAAGGAGTAAGACGTTAGGAGAACCCAAAGCTGCCAACACCTGGATCTTGGCTTTCCAGTCCCCGGGACTGTGAGAAAATAAACTGCTGTCAGTTTATGTAACCCAGTCTGAGGGATTTGGTCATGGCAACCCTAGCAAACTAATCCAATAAGGAAATACAACAAAAAATTTTTGGAGAAAGGGTGCTGGCCGGGATACTGGGGCCACCAGGAGGGGTGGTTAACTTCTCTCTCTTTTTTGGTTGTGTTGTTTATTGTGTCCTCAAACGTCCAGCTTTGTGCAGTCTGCATGGCTTTGCCCTTGCCATTTTCTGCACTTGGTGCACTCTCCATCCTATCTCTACTAGCACAGGTCTACCTGCCCTCCAAGGCCAATGCCATTACCAGCTGCTCCACAAATTCTTCCCTCTGTTACAACTTGATTTGATTTGTCTTTCCTTTTAGCTCCTATGCCATTTTGGGGGTGCCTTTCTGATAGTCCTCATCTCCCACAGATTTATTTATGAATCTTTGTATCTTTGACTTTCTATTTTTCCCGATTATGTGCCTCAGTAGAAGGAAATGTCTCTCACTTATTTTTATATTCCTTAGGGCACCTATTACTGGAATGTGTACACAGTAGATTCTTCATAAATATTTGTTTAATTTGAACAAGAGGGAAATTCTGCTAAAATAAAGGCAATTATACATTTTTGCTTGAATTTTTAATGAGAATATATTTTTTGTTCTTTTCTGTTAAAAAAAAAAAGCCCTACAGGGTTCTTTTCTATTCTCTTGATACCCCAAAAGAACATTTGAGCACCTCATTACTCCTGCATCTTCACCAGTTTCTTACCATGCTCCCTCTTCTGATGATATCAGTGAAGAAAGTATTTGGCAAAATTCTTCAAACAATGTCATTGTAGTCAGACTGTACATTTAAAGTAGTAAGACTTTGGATTTAAAGGGGATAATCAGGAGAAGCTGACTATTCAAATTTCTAAGTCTTCAGATGTCAGTTTATCTAGATCCAGGTATAGTTGGGGTTTAACAGATGTATTCAGGGTCGATCTTTAGCATGCTTCTCTGAGTGTGATCTCTGAGATCTAAAACCAGTTGGTATGAAAGAGTTCCTGTGAAAGTTTAACTTCTAGAGAATGAGAACTCTTATCTAGACATTTAGCTTTCTTTTTTCCCATCCTCTAAAATTATGGTCTCTGTTTCTGAAGATCTGTTTTTCAATCTCTTGCTAAACTTTCTGAAGATCTAGGCTCCCGTTAAAATTCTGGGACTTCTAGAGAGCAACTCCAGACTCTCAATCACAAACAAATAATCTTAACCCTAAATGGTCTCTTTCTTCTTCTTCTTTTTTAATGTCATATTGCTCTTCTACTTTTTCAAAAAAAGATTTTATTTATTATTTTTAGACAGAGGGGAAGAGAGGGAGAGGAAGAGGGAGAGAAGCATCAATGTGTCGTTGCCTCTCTCATGTGCCCCCAACTGGGGACCTGGCCCACAACCCAGGCATGTGCCTTGAGTGGGAATCAAACAAGTGATCCTTTGGTTTGTAGGGTGGCGTTCAATCCACTGAGCCACACCAGCCAGGGCTGGTCTCCTGTTCTTTTCTATTTTCTAGTTAAACTATCATTTTAAAAATATAATTAAATTATCCCTAAAGAACTTTTCAGTATTAACTCCAGCACGTGTAATCCTGGAATTAAATAGGGAAAAAAAAAACAAAAAAAACAGCCTATCTGTTTTGCAGGTTATACTGTTAATATAATAGTCTTCATATAAAGCTAAGGTAGGAAAGCCTATTCTTATGAACTCAATGGAATTTTATGCCACAATAAAAAAGAATCAACTGTAGTCACTCTCAACCAATCAGATGAATCCCACAGACATAACGTTGAGTTAAAAACAGCCACTCAAAAAGAGTACACACTGTCTTATTGTATTATTACGAAGCTCAAGAATAGGCAAAACCAATTTCTGGTTTATTGTGAGAATTAAATGGGCGGACACGTGCACACGGCCCTCGGAACAGTCGCTTAATTGAAACTAATCAATAAATGTGAGCCGCCTTCCCTATGACAGGGGACAGTTCCTAAAACCTCTCTGAAATAAATTGTGCTCATTAACGGGTCCTAATGAAGAGCCTGAAGGTGCCCCGAGGAAAGAATGACAAACGAACTTCCACGACCAGAACGGCTCAGAGGAGAGCGCCAGGACTTGCAGGAGGAAGGGTACCAGCTGTGAGATGAGGCTCTCAGAAGAGCAGGAGGCAGAGAGGACCCACGGGAATCATTGCTTGGCCCCTATGAGGGTGGGGGTGGGGGTTTCTAGGAAGTTATTTCTGCGAGAAGAGTGGGGAGGCGGGAGAAGCAGGAAAGCATGTGTAGCAGAAGCTCCACACAGGGACTTGGGGACACCCCCACTCCACAGTTCCAAAGGCCTTCCTCAAGCTACCCCAAACAAGTACCACCAGGCCCAGCACTTTTTAGTTTTTTAATTTTTATTTACTGATTTTTTTTTCCCCCCCTGAGAGGAAGAGAGGAGGGGAGAGAGAGAGGAGGGAGCGAGGGAGGAGAGAGGGAGAGAGATTTGTTGTTCCACTTACTTGTTCATTCATCGGTTGATTCTTATATGTGGCCTGACCGGGGATTGAACCCTCAACCTCTGTTCCAACCAACTGAGCCTCCTGGCCAGGGCAGGCCAGCACTTTGTATAATTTAAGAAAAAAAACCACAAAACTACAGGTTTGCTTTGGAAACAGCTTTGGGAAAAGTCCTGTTCTAACCAGATCACGACCAGCATTCCGCTCCTCCCTGTGGAATCTGAAGCAGCCCCTGTGTCCTTGCGTCCCTGAGCCTTTGGGCCCTGAGGCACCAGCCCACTCCCTCGCCCTGCCTGGGATGCTCTGCGAGGCCAATGTGGTGGAGAGGACTGCAGCCTTGCATCTGGCTCTGGGTTATGTCCCACAGCTGCCCGCTCCGTTGTGCTCCGTCTGGCTGTACACGGAGGCCACAAGTGCGTTGTTAAATGCTCGCGTCTCTTCGTGGCCTCTGGTAAGAACATACGCACGCTCAGAAGTGTTGAATAACAGAAATAACATTTAAAAAAAGATCACTTCTTTCTACATATTGTTCTCCCTTTCCACCTACTCTCCTTTTACTCAGGAATTTTTAGATTCAAAGCAACTGAAATAGTGGTTTGGGGGTTTATAATAGATATTATCAAGCAGGCTTTGAAAGGGCTTTTTAAAGTACTGTATTCCTCATACTTACATTTCAGTATATAAATGTAAAAATATCTCCATAGAGTGCTAACTGCACTTAAGCTGTCATTGTCAGATTAATGGTCGATCATCCAAAAGGGATTATAATGCACAGTAATTATACTGCCACCATGAAGGTCCTTCCAAGATTTGTTCTATTTGAGAATGGTTGTAACTCGATCATCCTTCCACAGCCTGGGTCATTCCGTAATTGTCCCCTGGAACTCGTGACTGGGGGCACCATCGATACTTAACGAATCCGATTTGATTTTCTTATCCTGATCAAGTTTCCTTCTTCCTCATCTTTTATAAAAAGAAAAGTGTGATGTGGTGAAGGCGCGGGCACGGACAAGGAAGGATAAGCTATGCCTTACATGTTTCCCAAAGAAAGGACCGATTCAAAGTATGTTTTGGCAATAGAAAAGTGGAGCCTTAGAAAAAAGTGGGTTGGCCGTCCTCTAGCTGAGTTAAGAAAGGCCTGACTTTCACTCTGTGTAGACCTTGCGAGTAGCCTAAGGTGACACGATGTTGTGGGTTGGCCTGGATAGTGCGGGTTTTTAAAGGCCAGCCTCGCAAACTTTGCCTCTTAGTCAACTGATCTGTACTGAACCACGCATTGTGAAGACTTTACAAATATAGGGTATACAGTAGTCCCCCCTGATCTGTGGGGGATTCGTTGTAACCCCCTCAGCTGATGCCTGATGCTGCAGATAGTGCTGAACTCTATGGACACACATATGTAAGTTAAGTGCAGTAAGAGGCGACCTTCCATAACTAATAATGGAACAGAACAATGATAACAATGCACTGGAATAAAGTTATGTGAACATGGTCTCTCTCTCTCTCTCTCTCAAAGTATCTTACTGTGCTGTACTCACTCTTCATCTCATGAGGATGTGAGATGATGAAATGCCAAACCTGTTCCTGGGTCTGTGTGACCGTCCCTCATTGTAATAAATAGCTCGGTGTCACTCATTTCAGGGGACCCCTTACTCAACTCTTCCTCCAGGCTCAATGCTTTCTGGAGCAGCCCACTGTCATCATTTGAGACACCCACAGATTTAATGTCTTTTCCATCTTAACGGAGTACTTATCACAAACTGTGGCTGTAGCTTTCGCAGTTTGAGGTGCATCTGCAAAACTAGCATGGATTTCTTTTTATTTCTTCACAATTTCAGAGACTGAAGATTCGTTTTTACTGTAGATCTTGGCAATCTCAGATAGATTTTTCCCCCTCTTCAGTCAAGTGCTTACACCTTTTCATTTAAAGGAAGCATTTTTCAGCTTCTCGGTGGCATATCCAAATTGCCAGCGTCACCAGGCTTGTGCTTTGTGGCCGTTAGTAAGTAAAATAAGGGTGACTTGAACACAAGCAGGGATCTCGGCTGGCCATCGGATACCTGAGATGGCCAGGAAGTGACCAGTGGGTAGCATTGTACTGCATGGGGACACTGGCACAGGTATGATTGATGTCCCAGGTGGTACGGAGCAGGACAGATTTCATCGTGCTGCCCAGAATGGCCCGTAATGTAAAACTTAGGAGTTTTCCACTCAGTATTTTTGGACCATAGTTGACCGTGGGTAACCAAAATTGTGGGACTTGAAACCACAGATAACGGGGTGGGGACCTCGGTACTCGTCTCTAATAATATTGGGTTAACTTTGTCTATATAGTTAGGGTTTCCTAAAAAACGGATTCGTGGAGCCAAACCACAGGACTGTCCATAAGCGTACTGAAGTTGTGAGATTGTGTGTGGGGACTGCGGTGCACACGTGCCCGCTTTTTCCTGGGGGAACGGCTGTATGTTTCCCTCATGTTCTCAGAAGCGCCGCGCCACTGGCCTCTGAGTGAAGTCCAGGAACATTCAAGGAGCTGGAGAGCAAAACCTAATGCTTGTTCAAAGGCAGCCCGAGGGCTGGGTGGGGCACTGCACAGGACCTGTGCCAGAACATCCAACTAGGGGCAGAGAGCAAGGGTAGTCCTCAAAGGCGAGGTTTATTTATTGTCCATACTTTAAGCTCAATTTGCCAGAACTGATTTTTTTTTTGGGGGGGGGGTCAGGCTTTTGCAAATCATTCAGGTCAAGACTCTCCACCCCAGCCCTTTGGAGAAAGGAAAAGGCTTACTGTGGTCCGTAGGCGGGTGCACACCGCAGCAAACAGCCAAGGGCTGATGAGGGGAAGTGGCCTGGCTGAATTCACAGGCTTAGACCCTCACTAAAGGAGGGGATAAGTGGCCCATTGTTTCAAGGAGTCATTTCAGTTCTTTCCGGTTTATGATTTGGCCAGAGCTCATCCTTTTCCAAAGTAGCACAGCTTTTCTTATGCACCCAGTCTGGAGACATTGGAGCAGCTGGGGGAACCTGGGGGAGGTGGGAAGGGAGGAGAGGGCCCAGGGGAAGGGGTCGGAGGGGTATTGCAGTTCCCTAGGCTCACCCTGCTGATGGGAAGGGAGGAAATTGAGGACCTCCTTTACCAGAATACCAGTCCACTATTGTTGCTTCATTTAGTTAATTGTTAAAGACCTTTTTTTTTTTAAAAAAAAAAAAGGAATATTTTTCTGGGAATAAAATCCCCCTAGAGAATCAATGCTTAAGGCCTCTTCAGCCTGCACCCCCGTTATTAGTTAATGCCTCATAACAAGGGGTGGGGACAAGGAGGTGCTAATGGAGGGTGACGGTTCTGTTCCATAATTTCGCCTGAGGACTCCCTCTCTCTCAGAAGTCCTGTTCCAGCAGCATTAAAAATTACTAGTGGCTTACATGTCCAAAGTTCAGGGATTATATTTTTGAAATAAAAATGTCCTTAAGTGATCTGACAACTCTCTGTGTACTTACAGGGATAATGGCGTAAGTAAGCTATTTGAGATTGTAGTGAACGTCAGCCAAAGGTGGCTGACTCCCATTTGGTTTGCAGGGGTTACACCCTGCCCAGCTGCAATTAGGTCTGCTGGCTGGATGCCCTGCGAAATGGAAGACCGGCCTGTTTCTTCCCCTTGAAGACTGTAGGACAATCACGGCTTTAAACACATGGGTATTGTTATACTTTCTCCTTGTTTGAAGACTTGCCTTTTTAAACTAACTTTGTATTTTATTTTCACACATGTTAAATTTCAAGAAAGAGTTATGATTGGCCATGATAAATTCATCTGAGCCACTAGGGATGACCTCTTGGAAGAGGTCCCAGTAGACTGCTCTTGGTGTTTTGAAGGGCACCTGAGGGCCTGGAGTTTTGAGAGAATCCTGAGGGGAGTCCAGCTTTTTGGAGAAAGGGATGCTTTCTAAGGTACAGAGAGGATGTTCTCTACCTCTGCAATTGAGATCTCTTTGGAACCTTAGAAATAAAAGCAAGAAAGTTTATCTTTTTCTGTAAAAACCGAGTTAGCTAGGTAAGCCAATCAGGCTGATTTGGCCAAAACAGATCATTGTTGTTGTTAATTAAAAAATGGCATTTGACATCCCGAGTGAATGATTTTAATATTTTCAACACCTAGGTATTTAAGGTAACTAGGAGTGATTTTATTTTCAGGCTTTTTCTTTCACGTCTGTGTCTGCAGAATGGTTCCTGTCACCCTCGCATGTAAAGGACCCACGTCTGAAAAAGGCAAAAGCTTCTTACGTGAAAAGAGGTGGTTTTCAAGCTGTGGATGCTGTGTATTTGCCATGGAAACACTGCTGGTGTTTTCACAACTAGACTGTTTCCATTTTATGTAGTATTTAAATAAGCACATTAATTTTAGATCTGGAACTCTTTGGCCAGTGGGCTTTTCTGAGTCAGCTAGAATCACTCGCTGCTCACCGTACTGTTGATTGTCTATTTCTTGTCCTTGGTCCCCCTGGCAGTTCCTTAACTCTCTCCTGTGGCACCTCTCACGTCAGCATTCTTCTTTCTCTGTATCTGCCGGTCTTTGGTAACAGGGATAGACTAAATCTGCGTTTTTCAGATCTGCCCCGTCGGGAGAACGGCCCTTGTGTGCAGCACCAGGAAATCTGAGCTCCTCATCCTATGAACTTTGGCAAACTTCACTAGCCTGAGAATCAAGTTCTGCTTTGTCCTTTGTACGTACTTATATTTTTTTTTTAGTTTAAAAATTGAAGGGGGACCGTGAAAGGACAACTTTAGAATCCAATTTGAGTTTATTTACGTTAAAGCAAAATATATCAACACGCCGGCTTTTTTTCTGGGTTTTTCCTGCAATCGCAGACAAATTAGGTTACCTGGTCCAAACTGCCACCCGCTCCTTATTAAAGCCATGGTGGCAGATGGTCACTCAGCTTCTGCTTGAAGGTCTCAAAGAATGGCTTGGTCCTTCTGCCTAGTGTGAGTTGCTTTTATTTCATGGCTTCACTTGTTTGTTGATTTATTTATCATTTATTGAACACATACTAAGTTGGTCACTATGTAAGGCACTCTGTGAGAAAGGTTGTCATCCCTTTTTGATATATTTTCTGCCCTCCAGGAAGTTTACATTCCTGTGAGGACAGACACATTGGTGGTAAAGGTGTAAGAGAGCGTGTGGTATGGACATGAACACTTCCGAGATGTGGAATACTTATTTGTTCTAGAGGACCAGTCAGTACCGCTTCCTGGAGGGCAGAGGGACGCTTCAGTGAGTCACATGTGACGATGGTTTGAAGGTTGAGTAAGGAGATTTCAGCTGAAGAAGGGGCAGAAGGAGGACCTTTCAGGCACCCAGAAAAACATAGGCAAAGACACCCAAGAACAAAAGACCAGAAAGACAGTGGTTGTGGTAGTGGTGACCATGGGGGTTAGAGGTCCTCCTCATGGAAGCTTCTAGCAGGAAAGTGGATTTTCTCAGAGGAGGTGAGTACACTTGATAAAAAAACAAAACAAAAAACCTACAGCTAACATCATACTTATTGGTGAGAAGCCCCAAGCTTTCTCTCTAAGAACAGGAAGAAGGCAATTATGGGGAGGAATAGAGAGGGAAAAGGTGGAGAGTGAGTGTGGAAAGACAGCTGGAGGTTCTGGGTAGGAAAACCCCTATCTGCTAAGGAATTGGGTTTTGTCCCATCAGCAGCATGAAGCCAGCTAGCGGTTCCAAGTGAAGTAATAACGATAACTGTCACTTATATTGCAGTGTCAACGTGCTCGGCAACGTCCTAAGTACTTCAGATACATTAACTTATTGAGACCTTATAGCAGTCCTATGAGGGAGGCACTGTTATGATCCGCATTTTAAGATGAGGAAACCAAAGCGCAGAGAGGCTAATTAAGTTACCTAAGGCCACACAGCTAATAAGAGACAAAGCTGGGGTTTGAACTAAGTGAGGAAGCTTTGGAAAAATGACTGAGGGCACTGTGGAGGGTGGTTCAGAGACAGTGGTCAGAAGTGCGGTCTGGTAGCCATTACAACAATCCTAAAGAGAGTTTATACTGACCTGGCGGCTGGGGTGTGAAAGCATACCAAAAGTGTATTGTGTCAGAGCCCCATCTTTCCTATGGTCGTTGGGGGACCCGGAGCAGTCTGAGTTCTCTGGGATGACTTTGTAACGATGACGGATGAGCTTTGATAAAGAGTGGCAACAGAGGAACTCAACACCAATGCATTACGTGCTGCCTACGCGCAGGCCCTGTGCTATGCGGCCGCACTTTCAGGTACCATTTACTTCATTTTTTATTGCGACTCAATTTCCTAGAAGGAATGCAGTCTAGTGTCTGAAACGCGGGGTGGTATTTCCTTAGTGCACGAGGATGCCCAGAGACATGTCCTTTTACATCTTCTGACCGAGCTAAAATAAGCTGCTCAGTGCCTTGCTAGGACTCCCCATCACAAGTAACCAATGTTTTAGCAGAGTTCTGGTGGGCGGTGGGCCAAACGCTAATGATTTTAGTAAATAATTTTGACCCCAGCACTCCGTTCTTGATTCCACACCTCCATGGCCTCACCGCGGCGTTCTCCACGTGTGCCCTCTCTTTCCGCACAGGCTCCCTCTGTGCAGTGCACAGGGGCGGGCATGGGGGTCGCCAGGCTGTGAAGGCCCTGCCCGCGGTCGGTGCTGACCAGACTCGCCAAGGCCCTGTTCTGAACACTCAGGGAGGAGTTTGGGCTTGGGTGTCATGTGTCCAGGCATTGGTGTCAGTTTGCTTTGCCAGAGAGGAGGTATGATACTTGTTGGTGACTCATCCCACAAAACCTGATTGAGCACTATTATGTACCAGGGTTGGTGCTGAGTGCTTGGAATCAGAGAGGAATAAAAAGTTACATTCTGGCTCCTTTAGCAGTCAAGTTCCCTCCAGAAACAAAGAAACCATACATGTTATTTTAGGAGAGAGAATTTAATTTGGGGAATTGGTTAAACGGGTGACGGACAGCTGACATGGCAAAGGTCAGAAAGAGGTAGGAGAGGCAGGAAGCAGCTTACAGTGAAAAAAAGGGAAGCCCAGGCTCTGCAGAAATGGGACCTGGGACTCCAGTGTGAGGCTGCATTTCTGCAGCAGATACTCTGAGGGGCCTGATGTGGTTGGTTTTAAGAGTAGAAGCCAGCAACTGGTCCTCACAGCCATTTCCAGGATGAAGGACCATCTATAGGAGATGCTGACAGGAAACAGGAAATAGGCAGGAAGGAGCAAGTCTCTTCTCTGCCTACAGGCTGCCAATCTGTCTCTAATACCCTCTATTGGACAAGCCTAACAGGAGCTACTGGCAAAGGGGACATGTCTGCAAGATGGACATGGGAGACAGAAACGCAAACAGGCCATTCTGGTGGGGAGTCCAGTCAGAGCCTAAGCTGGAGTCGAGACATATCTGAGTGTGTTGCAAGCCAAGAGCTGGATGTCTGGAATTTTAGTTGCATGTTCCTGCCCCAGGGCCTTTGCCCTGGCCACTCCTTCAATCTTGGGACTCTTCCCCCCCAACCCCCCTGCCCAGACATGCCCATTTTCACTCCTTTTCAAGCCTCGGCTCCAGTGTCACTTTCCAATGATCACAGTTACAACCCCTTCCCTGGCCCCATGCCCTTCTGTCATGCCCTGGCTTCCTCTATAGTATTTATCATCCGTTAAATAAACATGCTAAATTATAAATAAACATTTACCATGTTAAATAAATATGTTAAGTCATAACACACTTCACATTTAAATATGTTATGACTTAACATACTCATTTATTGTTGTATTATTTATTTTCCATTCCCCTCCCCGGCCATTGGAAAATGAACTCCCCCAGGGTAGGAATTGCTGTCTCTTGTTCAGCAGTGGATTTGTAACAGTAACGGCTCTCTGGATATTTCTCAAAAGAACAGATGAATAAAGGGATGTTTAGTTGAGGAGAAAATAGAAAGTCGTTTGGGGCAAAAAGCTAATAAGGCTAATGAAATAAGATCAGTAAGGATGGCTTGCTGCCTGTCTCAGATGTTATTGGTCTCTCTCCCACGTAGCAAGAGGGTCTGCAGGAAGGGACGAATGGCGGTTCACAGATAGTCCTTGCAAGATGGGTTCTCACTGTGCTCTCTTGTGCTCAGGTGATAAAGCAAGGCCTGGGGTGGGGAGCGGACTTTCCCAAGTATCTGCATGTTGGGGTCTCAAGGGTTGGAAGCTGAGATGACATATGTGACCAGGGTTCTGGGCCAGGGTGGCGGTCATGTCTACAAACTCCTGGCAGTTTGCCTCTGTGGGACTGAATGTTAATGAAGGTTCAGGGAGGGAGGTCAGCAGGATCCATACTGGATGTGAATGTAGTCTCAGTGTTTCATTTTCCAGAAATGTCACATAAATTCCTCCAACTTTCTCTGGGCTGCACGCGAATGCCAACATTCTACTTGAGTGCCATGAGGGGAAAAAAAAAGAATAAAAAATACAGAATAGGACTCCAAAAAATGAAAGCTATGAAAGGAACTTCAAAAATAATTCTAGTGAGGAGACCAGTCTGGTGGTTCTGTAGCTTTGTTCCCATTCTGTTCTGATTGGAAATTTACCATATGGAAATTAGATCAGTCTCTCTGATTCAGTCTGACATACTTCCCATTTAATTCGTAACAATGCCCATCATGGATCTTTGATCTTCAGATTTTTGTTATAACATGTTAAGAAAAGTATACAAAGATGGATAGATTTTACACAGTATATCAACAATCCAATGTTCTTTCATACTTTTGTAGGAGAAAAGTTGCATTGACATATTTAAGGAATCTTCCTATTAGAAATATTTAAGGAACCTTGCTTACGCATAATAGGGTTGCCAGATTTAGCAAATTAAAATGTAGAATGCCGAGTTAAATTATTTTAGATAAGTAATCAATAATTTCCTGTTATAAGTATGTCCCATGCAGTATTTGGGACATACTTACACTAAAAAATAATCTGAAATTCAGATTTAACTGGGCCACGCACGTTTGATCTGGCAATGCTGCGTGCCGGGCAATGTTCTGGGTAGTAGTAATTGCAAAGTGGAGAAGGCGCTTTTCAGGACAAAAACACAGAGCAATCAGAGGTAACTGTGATTCTGTCCTGTCTGCTCAAGGCAGTTATAACCAATCTGTACTGTATTGTTTGACTTTAAAGTTTTTAAGAGAATGCTATAAATAAAGGAAGTGACTCTTACTAACTAATGAGGATCTGTTGTAGAAAAGACATGCTCCTCTTCAAGGTATGCATCCCCTACTTTCACGGGGAAAGTTCTGTCCCAGCCTTCCCAGCCTATAGCTCATTTCTTCTTAGGAATTAAGTTTGTATGTTGAGACTCAGAGCTGAAAATCCCTTCTACTACTTACCTAGTGGTGAGATTTTCAAGTTAGGAGCTCCATGCCCATTTCAGTCATCAAACCGTCGAGTGACATTTTTATTGATGAGAAAAATCTTGTTTTACTAGTCATGTTGGAATTTAGCCGGTGAAACTTTCTCTGGAAGGGGCATTTCTGCTTAGTTTTGAGTTTGTGGGGAATCCGACAAAGTGAGGCTTTTGCATCATCTACCAGACATGTGGAATGCCCACTGGTTTTGCAGAAGGACAAACAAGGATTGGAGTTTACAGTTATTTCCTTGCGAACGAATCCTTGGGAACACACGCACCCACATTCCCAGTGGATGAGGATCATGCCAAGTCTCCCTGCAGTGTTTCTCACTGACATAGGGAATTTCCATTGCTGTAGGTCTCAAGTAGAAATAGCTGCCCGTGGAACAATGTGTCTCTGTGGAAATCACGTTTCATTGGAATTTCACAGGAGAAAAGAGGTGAATAAGGCCCTATTTTAGTTCTATTTATAAATATGTTTACTTCAAGAGGGTTTGAATGTGCATTGACAGTATTTTTATGGGATATACAAACCTGTAAAATTAGACCAAAATTAGACTTAGGGGAGGGACGGGGAACGGAAGTTAGTGTTTCATGGGGACAGAGTTTCCGTGTGGGAGGGTGAAAAAGGTCTCAAGATGGATGGAGGTCATGGGTATGCAACATTCTGAACATACTTAATGCCGCTAAAGGGTACACGTAGACACGGCTAAAATGGTCCGTGTTATGTTTTCTCTATTTGACCACAATAAAAAAATTTAGACTGAAATATCAGAAGTCATGTTTTTAGATGTTTCAATTTCACTGAAACGTTCCTGGGGGAAGCTCCCCCTTTAGGAAGGAACCGCCACCCTAATGCAGTAGAAAGTCATCTTTCACTTCAGCCCAAGGAGGGTTGTTGCGTTACAGAAGATTGGGGTCCTCATAAAAAAAAAACCCTTGCTTTTCATACTCTGCAGGAAGGTTGGGAATGATTAATTCTCAGCTAGCTGACCCTAACCATCACTCAATCCGCAATCTTTAATTAATCTAATTTTCCAAAAACTGTTAATATTCCTGGGAACATGCTGTTGTGATTGCCTCCGACTATAGAGCAGTTTCTTTTGCCGCAAATTACTAAATTCCACCACATGCAGAGGGAAGAGATACAGTTTTAGATATAACTGCTAATGATGTTGATGTTTATGTTGGTGGTGAAAAGAATGAATAAGGGTAAGAAAAACACCCATGTATGAACTAAAGAGAATGTAGAAGGTATAAATAAACTTTTTAAACAACTAACCTTATTGGCTCTGTAATTAACCCATCTATCTCTGTGAGCCAGCTGCTTGATACTGGGTAGGGGGCGGCAGGTGGGAAAGTAGGAACATTTTCCTTCAAATGTTCTCTCCTGGTTCAGAGTCATGGTCTACTACCTGTAGTCACTCAGGAGTGTCCCCTGGACAGTTGTGGTCCTGCAGTCAGCTGATGCCATTATGTGGGTGTGGGTAAACTCCAAAGGGCGGGGTACGTAAGAGGAGGCTGGGTTGTACACTTTTAAGGATTTCACAGTAGCCTGCAGGGTGTGTTGCATTCTCCACACCAGAAAATCAGGTGACTGGACAGGGAGAGAGGAGATTTTGAACTAATTCTGTCTCTGGGGCTATTGAACTGTTTGACCTTAGGAAAACCACTGTGTCTGGTTGGACGTTAGTTCTCTCCTCTGTCCATTCAAGAGTTTTCAGTACACGGTTTCCAAAGTCTCCTACCAGACTTCTATACATATTGATTGATTTGTCCCAGCCATCAAACCCTATGGGAACTGTGACAGTTGTTTGAAGGGACGGGGTCTGGGAAGAGAAGCAGGTTCCACCACTCTGGAAAGGAGAGAGTTATGCTGTAGAATGAGCAGGTAATCTTAACATTTTGTGAATTGACATCTTAGTGTTTCATCGCTAGGGATAGAAACCTATCAAAGATAACCCAAATAAAATGGGAAGTTTGCTGGAAGGACATAGCATTTTCACAGAAATTCAGGACAGGAAGTTTTGCTGGACCTCACAGGAGACTGGGAATCAAAAAGCTGGAAAAATGGGAACTAAGACAACTGCCTCTCAGATAATTGTCTTCTCTTTTCCCTTCTTTCTCTCCTTATTTCCTCTTCCTCCTCTTCCCTTGACTTCCTCCTTTTCTCCATCAGCTTTGGACATCTTGCATTTGCCTAAGTTTACAATGAGATCCTAGGCTTACATGAGATTTCTATGTCTACATGAAAGAAAGACCCATTGGAGCCCCTCATGTGAACTCCAAAATCCATGTGAGAGACTTGCTTAGCTTGTTTGGGTAGTGTCTACATCTATCCCAGTTGGCTGTGGCAATGAGTATGGACCACTTGGCTCAGTGCCCATGTAGCAGGGACTCTGGGAGAAGATGACCTTAAACAAGGCCGTGATGTAGGTAGACTCCTTAAGATTATTCTGTTTGCAAGAAGCAGAAGCCTTCTTTGGCCAGTCAAACAAAAAATTGTTTGGGAAGTACACAGGAATATCTCCTGCAATCAAAGGCAACAGGGCAGGTCTTGGATCCTTGGCAAAGGGTATCAATATATCTTTTGGGTTCTGCCATTTCCATGACTCGGCTCTAACGGTATCTTCTCTCAGCATTTCCCTATGCCATATTTAAAATTCCTAGGCTATACGTGGGGGTTCTAAATAGCCAGGTGTGAGATGTGTCCATCTCTGGATTAATCCGTTATACAGGGGACATGTTAGTGTGACCAGCTTGTCCAAGTTTTCCCAGTTTAAGCACCAAAAATCCAGTGTCCTGGGATCCCCTTCAATCCTGGGCAAACAAGGATGGTTGGACACTGTAGAATATGGTCTCTTGAGCATGCATATATGGCTCTTTAAGGGCTTTCCCTGTGTATTGGGCCATTCCTACAAAAAGAGGAGCTGTGATGAGCTATAGGGAAATATTTCACGGATTGTCTATCATATCCCATTTCCTGGTGGCTCGGCACACACACAGACACGCTAACACACAAACACACACCCCACGTACATCACACCACACATACACACTCTCTTCTTCCCATTCTTTCAAAGACACACCTCTCCACTACCTGATTCAGTTATTTCACATACTACCACACATGGACTGCTAACCTTCCCAATTGGAGAAAACCCAAGCTGTGTTCTTCTGCTACACCCAGAGGTGATGTGCTCTCTAAGTACGGACTTTCTACACAACATTTGTTCTTCCTTTCCTTCTACCATAATCTTATCACTATTTATAGCAGCATACTCTGTTGCCAGCAAAAAGAAAAGAAAATGAGGAAAAAATATTATTACGATACATTTTTCTCTTTAAAAAGGAAAAAGAGAGCTTGGTGTGCAAGAAGGTCTCAAACACTAGTAGCCAGCAAGGAAATGGTAATAGAAGCAGCAGTCTATGTTATTGTAGCTGGTGATGAAGTTTCCTCCTCGGCCCCTTGCATGGTTCTCTGTGGCTTCAGCTGGCATCTCAGTTGATTGGGGTGATTTGCCCAAGGGAGCAACTTGAGGGGTATGAGCCTTGGTGGTCTTACTTTGTAGTAGGTCATCCATTGCTTTTCCATATGGGCATGGCAGTTTGGGAATTCATTCTCAAGGGGAAAATGATCCATGATCTTCCAAGTTCTTACTTTTTATTTTTATTTATTGATTTTTAGAGACAGAGAGGCGCAGGGGGAGACAGAGAGGGAAACACTGATATGTCGTTCAACTTACTGATGGATTCGTTGGTTGATTCTGTATGCAACGGACCTGGGATCCAACATGCAGCCTTAGTCTAGGGGACAATCCTCTACCCAACTGTGCAACCCTGCCAGGGCCCACGATCTTTCAAGTTCTTACTTTTCTTTGATGACAAGGTGAGTCACCCTAGTCAATCCCTTAACTCACTATTTTGCCTATTCCCCTAGGGAGCCCTTCTCCCTTTTCCTGTTGTAGGGAGTCGGAAGTCCTGGTTCTTTAGTCTGATGTATCACAGTCTTCATGACCTGGCTGTGCTGGCTCCTGCCTCTACAGCCTCCTACCTTGCTAAATTAGCTGAATGCCCCTCCAGCCTCTGGTGAAGCCAAGCCCTCTGCCAGCCCCCTCCTCTGCATGGCTTGTCTGACCTTTAACCCTGACTCATCATTTTAGTTTCGACTGAGGAGCATTATGTCTTGAGAGCCTTTCTCTGTCCAGTTCTCTGCACCCCGCCATTCCCTCCAACACTGCTGTGATCCTTTAGCGCTTGATGTCTTCAGCACCTTTGTTCCCGGGCTCTTGTGTCTGTCCCTGCACCGCACTAAGCTTCCCGAGGGTCGGGCCACTGTTGGACATATTCTGTGCCTACATCACTATGTCACTATCTGAGTGTTTCCCTCCCTCCTTAGCACAGGGGCTCTGCTTCGGTTGTTAGACGAATGACAGTAGAGTGGGTGACAAACGCTTGAATGAAAGAATGCAGCAATACTTGTATCGTGATGCTTGCATCACACGAGTCCTGCCTGTGGTGTGACTGCCCTGTTTCCATTTGTGTCAACTTTCAACTAGGTTGTGAGGACAAGGGTCAGTGTCTGAGTCTTGCGGCTCTTCACAGGGCGTGAGCAGGGTAGTCCCCCCGAGTCAAGCGATTGCACGGTGGGTGACGGACCCCCTGGGCAGAGGATCGGAGAAAACACACCTCTGCTCCCCCAGCAGCCGGGAGGGCGGGGCGCAGAAGGGCGGGACTTCCGGTCCCATTCATGAAGGCATTCCGGCGCGAGGCGGAAGCCCAGCTCGGGTCTGAACTCTGAACGGAGCCCGAGTGCTTCAGACACTTGTGCCCTTAGTGGGTGCAGATCGGCCCCGCAGCCACCCCCGCGCCGCTGGACGGGGAGAGCCGGTAGGGACCGGAGAGTCGGGACCCCCCGCGTGGGTGGAGGGAAAGTTGGGATCCCCGATCTGAGAGAGGGGACCGTGATCGGGGACCACCAGGGCAGCGGTAAGGGGCTGGGGAGGGAGGCACCGGGGACCCTGGGGCCGAAGAGGCCGGAGACGGGGAACTGCAGGTGACACCGGGCAGGGATGCATCTCGGAGGACAGCCTCCTGCGTGGGGGAGTGTCCCGGGACTTGGCTGACTGATAGAGAGGGTGGCACTAGATGGCAAAGGTTGGCTTCCTGGGGAAGGTTGGAGAGGACGGGGTCCGCCCTTCTCTGAGGGTCCTCGATGAGAAGGACGTCTTGACCTAACGGATCAGAAAGGTGATCGGCCACCCGCTGGATGCTGAACGCCTATTGCTTCATCTTCAGTCAATGCTGCCAGTGCGCGCGCAGGCGCGCGCGCACGTGTGTGTTTACACCCCATGTGGATTTCAGGAAAATATTTTACATTCCTCGGGAAGCTCGAGCCCTTCTTCATTCAGGTTCCAACTTAGGCTGCGTCTCTTTGTCGGACCGAATTTGTTCTCCCAGGTTGTTGCAAACGAGCAAGCCAACGCAAGCTTTCCTCTGGAGGCTTCTCCCTGCAGAGTTTCGGCGGTCCGGGGGGTTCCCTTTGTCATGGAATGAACTTCTGAGTGTCTTTAGAATTATGGTGGTGATTACATGGAAAGCCCGCTGTCAACGTTTGCAGTTACGATCCCTTGTTTTTCTGCCTTTCTCACACAAAATACTGAAAGTTACGCTGTTCGATTTCGTTTTTTCAGTTTACGCAGTAAGAGCAATTTTTAGATTAGGGTGCAGTCAAGAACTTACTGTTACTCTTTATTTCTGCTACAAGCAAATAAATATATTTGCCAGTAGCAGTATTTTAAAAAAATATTGGTAACCCAAGATTTGTTGTGATGTACACATTAGCACAATTTTCCTTGAGGGGCAGCAATAATATGTGGGCTTGTTTTTATCATTACTGGCGATCATTATACTGAGTTATTGTCTATGTTGTATTTATGTTTTATTAGCTGCAATTAACACGTACTACCTAATCTACATTGTACGGTGTCTCACTTCAGTGTGATTACAGGGACTTTCCTAGCTCCAAATAGATGGTAAGTGAATTGTTTGTTTGCCACAAACTGGGCAGGGTAGCGAGGCAGAACCATAATATTGTCATTGGTGGGTGGTGATATCCAGTGGTTGTTTCTGGTGTTTCATATTTCAAGTGTTGATTATTTTTAAAAAATTACTGCATTGGTGCCCTGGCTGGTGTGGCTCAGTGGATGGAGTGCTGGCCTGCGAGCCAAAGGGTCACCGGTTTGATTCCCAGTCAGGGCCCATGCCTGGGTTGGGGGCCAGGTCCCCAGTTGGGGGCACGCCAGAGACAACCACACATTGATATTTCTCTCCCTCTCTCCTTGTCTTTCTCCCTCCCTTTCCCTCTCGCCACAAATAAATTAATTACATTTTAAATAATTACTGTATTGGAACAGGTGATTTTAAAATCTGATCTGGTGCTCTGACTTGCACTGATTCACATAAACTGGAACATTTTATCTTTGTTGGTACCTTGAGGTCTTGCTAACTTTAACTTATACATTCTTTTCTGCCTTTTGAGGTATGACTGACAAATAGACATTGTATCGGTGTAGCATGCAATGATTTGATGTATATATGAACTGTGAAATGATTACCACAATCAAGCGAATTAACAGATCACAACCTTACACTGTTGCCAGTTCATCTATTTTTCGTGTGGTGAGAACACTTTAGATCTGCTCTCTTCCAAATTTCCCAGGCACAGTGGTACTAACTATAGCTTATAAACTCTGGAAAGAAATCTGTGCTTGAGTCAGAGAGTTGTAATTCCCTCCTGTTTGGTGGCACGGCTGATATTTACCAGGGGATAGCGTCGCCTAAACATCAGCAGTGCTGTAACGTGTGCACGAGAGATGAATACTTTTCAGATTAGGAAATGAAAAGAGGATGCCGATCTTTAGAGTTATTGAATTAACTGCGGTCAATTTGTATAATTCAGTCTTAATTCTGTCAATTAGACAATAGTGTTTTTTGTTTTGATAAGGCTTGTTCTAGTTTTTCCATACACTCTTGGTTTTAAAAAAAATGTATTCTTCCCCCTTTCCCCTGGTTTTTGGGAGATAAAGTGCTTGAGACAATATATGGGTCTTTTGATGAGCTCTTAGTGCAAGAAGTGGTCCAGCTTGAAACCCAAGAGCCCCGCCTTCTGTGGCAAGTTTCTAGTTATGTATCTGGGTGGTATGTTTGAAGTTCGAGTGCCTTGTGTTCTGGATAATCTTTGGAATTTTTATTCTTTGTTCTAATTGTGGTGTAAATTTCTTGGCTTTCTCTACATAAAGTGTATATGTTATTCTGTAGGATTTAGATGTATTTTACAGTTTAACCAGTTACGGCAGTTTTTTATTAGGGCGCAGCACATTGCTAGCTATACTTATGGATTTCTTTTTATACCTTTTTATTTCTGCAGCAATGGAAAACCTATCTGTGCGCGGGAAGAACTATTAAGACAGGGATAACCAAAACTCTATCTTCATGTGTGCATGCTTACACATTTTGTTTTCCTCAGTCACCAGTTTGTAATGTATGATGGAATTTGAACTTTTTTTGGTTCTGTGCTCTCTGATGATCAGTGCTACCGTATGCAGTCCATTCTCAGTTATCTGCGTGCCTCAGTGACAAAGCTGCTCCCTGTCCTTTGAGAGAATCAAGAGACTTGGTTACCAGCTGAGAAATACAGCTTTGGACAGCGAGACACCAGACAGAGTGTCGATCTGTCCACTTGTGGCTATATCGCTTGTGCTGCCCGCATGACCATCAGCAAGACGGGCTGAGGCCCAGTGGACACCTTCCGTCAGCATCACTCTCTGTCCTTGTCCTTCTGCTGAGTTAGACCTTTCTCTCATAGTGACTGAGATGACCTGGGCCTCGGAGTGGCTCAGGGGTGTTGGAGTCAGGCAGCCGGAAGACCTGTGGTCCTGTGAGCATAGCCTGTCCATTCTGCTGAGCCTGGTCCCATCAGTCCTTCAGGTTGTCCAGCCTCCAGGCCTGTGGTTATGGCTGTGAGCCACTTGTTGACATTATTGTAGTTTAAAAAATGGTTTTAAAACTAAACTATCTGTTCGGATTATAGAAATGGACGCTACTTAGTTTTGCTTCGAGTGAAGCATCCTGTGCAGTGGTACGTGAACTTTTCTATCAAAGTGATAACAATAACTCCTCACAATTGCAAATACTGTGGGTTGCCCTTAGTCTTTATTATTATTAGGTTTTTTAAATTTAATCTTTCAAGGGACAGAAAAGCTATTGGATAAAAGACTTGGGCAGAGGTAAGGGAGGCTGACCAGGACTAGTGACACATCTGTCTGTGGTGGTTGGAAGGCGTATCTTAACACTCAGACTGTTTGGAATTGCCAGGGCTTGGTGACAGCGAAAAGCAGAAAAACTTGTAGCGGTATTGTCATTGTTTTAAAGTACCCAGCAGTCAGTGCGCTCCCTGACTGTCTGCGGGGGGCAGGGAGAGAAGTCCCTCCCACTGTTCTGTTTCACCTCCTTGAGAATGGCCTGGCAGAGGCTCTTGAAGTTCAAGTTGCGGATGGGGGAAGACCCAGCACACTGTACGTGAGTGAACTTGGCTTCATCACCGTGCAGGAGCGGGGCAGGCCCTCCGTTTGCTGCGTCACTGATGAACAAGAACACTTCTGAGCAGAGGAGAATGCTCGTATAATATGTATTCCTAAGGCGGACTGCTAACTTGACCTCTTTTCCTCCTAAACAGTTAGTTGCCGGCTCCAATTTGATGAGTGCTAGGTCCACAAAGTACCTTGGGATAGCCTTTGATTTGATTCCCAAAGTTTGCGTAGGAACTCTGCCTCCCTGTTAGTCTGGTCCTGGTCTCATACAGCTGGTTTTTAAACAAAAGCCGGGCTTGTCATTTCTTCCCGATATCTCGTGCCCTGCCTGTGGTTCCGCCGTCCAGCGCTCAGCCCGTAGAGACATCTTGGTCTCAACCTCCTACTTGCTTATTAACCATCATTTCAGGCTTTGTCCTCTCCATTTTTAGTGCTTATCTCTCGAAGCTTGTGTCCTGTCCAGGCTGGCGTTGGAGTGATTATAGCTAAGTAGCTGATGTTCCTCGGAGGGCTTAGAGCAGATCGCCTACAGGTTCTTCTATACAGAGTTTCCTGCAGAAAAGTGGGACAAGTAATAGTTCTGTGGACCTGGCGTCCTTATTCCCTAGGAGACCCAGGAATTACTTCCCGAAGCTCGTAGTGGATTCCCTACTCCCTGCCCCTCACTCTCACATGCACGCCTCTGAAGAAGAAAATCATTAGAATTATGCTCTGACGTACCTGTCTCTTTTCTAGCCCTCAAAAGGGAATGTCACCACTTAAATCCAGAAGAGTCGACACTCTGGTTTAAAGAAAGTACCTGGGACCTGCCATTTCTTGTGTTTATGATTTTGTTTTGGAGTTTAGTCTTTGAACTACGTATGAATTCTTATCGTAACTCTCCAGACTCGTACCAGCTGCCAAGAGCTATAAAAAGGTTTTTTGAAAAAAGACCTGTAGAGGGAAACGATAATTAATGTTCTTGGAAACTAGGCTTGCCAATGGCCTTAGTCCATTGTTATTATTATATTGATGTATAATTATACATAGATTATATAGATGCAGATTGTGTGTAGCGATTACTTAGATTTTTAGCCAATGTCAAACCTTTAAACCCCAAACTAATAATCTCTGACACAGACAAATCTTGGTTCTTCATCTCCATATTTTTCAAGTTCAAACTGTCTGTAGCTAAGCCCAGTTTAGAAGAGTCCAGTCGTTGGTGAGATTAATGCTTATATTTATTAGGTAGTGATGGGTGGTTAGGCCAGCAACAATTGGGTTTTCATGCAGTTAGCAGCGTACCAGTAGAGGAGTAGAAAGAACCCTGAGCTGAGGGTCAGGACACCTGGATTCTAGAAGTAGTGCCAACGGGCTGTATGACTGGATGCAACTTCCTGTGAAAAGGGGCTGGATTCCGTTGGTGTTCTCACTTTCCTCATGGTTCCAGTGCTCGTGTTCCCCTCTGCAGCTGCTTTGTAATCCCTAGCTGCGGGAAGTCTTTCTCCTGGGCTAAGAATGGCTAAATCGTGGCCTCGGGACCTGTTTCAGCTCTGATATCCTAGAGCTGTGCTGTCCAGTACAGTAGTCCCTGGCCTACAAAGCCCAGAGGCTACTGGCCCATTGAAGAAGTCGTTTACAGATACCCGGTACCAGTAATACTTTTTGAATGGAACCAGAGCATGAACGGATGTCACTGAGTGTGTGCTTCGTATATGCTTAGCAGTTTTCTGTGAATGCAGGGGATTCTAAAATCTTTCCCTATGTCAGTACAGCCCTGAGGACTGACCTGTGGATAGACCATCATTAAAACTTAGAGCTGAAGGACCCTCAGAATGATTCTGCAAATATCACTAAGTAGTGCCAGACCCACCTCCGTTTTGCATGTATCATTCCTCATTCTTTGAAACTGAGCTGGTAGTGTAACATCCACACAGTGACGTTGTCCTAACCGGTAATTGTGAAATACTTGGAAAGCCGTGACAATGGAAAACGCTGAATCTCAGAATCTTCTGTAATCCGTTTTGGAGCTTAAAACCCCCACGTAGGAGACCACCAGTGTTCTTTTTGCTCTTACGTATTTTAATGAAGAGAAGTCAGGTGACAGCATTGCTAATTTGTTGGCATTGTGTAGGAAATACTAACAAAAGTAACCTTCTGAACACTTACTTTAAGATTTGAAAGAGATTATAAAAAACATCTGTTAATCCTTACTTGAAAAAGAAAATAGTCCCAGTTTGAGTCTTTCAGGTTGTTAGAGTATGAATGTTGGGATTCTCCAGAGAAAAAGAACCATTATCATTTGTGTGTGTGTTTAAAAAGAGATCTATTTTAATAAGTTGGCCCATGAAATTGTGGGACGGGCAAGCCCCAGGTTTGGAGGGCAGGTCGCCAGACTGGAAGGTCAGAAGGCTGGAAGGTCAGGCTGGAGTTTATGCCACAGTCTTGAGGCAGAATTCCTGCTTTGGAAAACCTTGGTCTTTGTTCTTATTGTTACAGCTCATTCTATGAGTTGCACGTACACAGTTGAGGGTAGTCTCCTTTATTTAAATTTAACTTATTGTACTGATTAACCATGTCTACAAAGTACCTTTACTCAACACCTAGATTAATGTTTGATTAAGTAACTGGGTGTTGTAACCTAGCCAAGTTGACATATGAGACCATCACAGTATTTAAAACACATTTGGTATATTAAACAACCGTATATGTAAAATATTGCATAGAGATTAGTAAATAGGAGAGTGTCTCTACTAGTGGTCTTTAGAGGTGATATTCAGGCCACTGAGTGACACCGTGGGGAGGGTGGGCAGCAAGAAGTGGGCACGTCTAGGCCACATCCAAGTGGACAACATATCCTCTTGGGGCACATGGTGACATGTGGTGCCCGTGGGGCATGCAGAGATTTTGCATGTAAGAACAAGCTAGCCATTGGTGATGCACAGTAGACATGCCGAAGGACCTGAAGTACAGAGAGCACACGGACCAAGACGAGGGGCTGCGAGAGCTCGCTTTCCGGAGGAGGTTAAGGGTAAAGAGACATGGAGTGTTGGAACTCCGGCACTCTCAGGAAACACGCCGGGCACAGGTCTGGAAGTTGATAACTGATCGAGTTTCTTACACTACACCATGGCAGCTGCTGAGGGTCCCATTAGAAGGTATCACCGGGTCCTTTTCCCTTTCCCTTCCCGTCTTCTGGCTATTTTATATCACCCCACAGCTCGGCAGCAGACGAGGTCCTTCAGCCTTTGGGTTTATTATTTCCTGGCAGGTGCGGATCTCAGGCTGTATCTCGTACTTCTTTACCTCTGTGATCAGCAGGTCTGTTTTTTAAAATAAACTATGCACTTTGGTGGGGGGTAGGCTGTATTTAAATTGCAAATTCCATTTCATCAGATTGAAAGGATGTGCTCACTACAGACTGTTTCCAGGTGATTTTATTACTCCTGTTGTGTGTGTGGTTCTTGTATTTGTTTGTTTCCTTTAGAATATAACTAGGAAGACGTGGTTGGGAAAGGGAATGCAAGGTACAGGATTTTGAAGTATGTTAGGTTATAAATTAATTTAAATTTATAACTTTTTATGTGTCTACATTTGCAAGCAAATGTTCTGAAGAGCTTGTAAGAGGCCTTTAGAAGAAAGAAGTGTTTCGATGCTTTTTTATTTTTAGTAACCCCTAACTGCTTTTTTTAAGAAGATATGATTAAATAGACAATTCTTCAGTGATAATGACCTTCTATGGTTTGATTGTGAGGTAGAACAACTTCATATTTTTAGACCCCCCTGTATCAAATTATACAGTGTCCTATTCCACAGTCCTGCAGTTGATAAGTATCGGTGATCTGTAGAGGAGCATTTGATTTTCACTGAAGATACACTGGCAGTTATTGCCTCTAAAAAGCCAGAACAAGAGAAGTGGGTGTTCATCATTAGTGTTCGTCCCGTAGCTCCGGGCACCCACTCTCCCGCTGTGCTGCTCCTTCCTCCACTGGAAGATGCTTTCTGCTTCCTCCACTGGAAGATGCTTTCCCATCGCACAAGCGCTCCATGCGTCTAAGGACCCACTTCTCTTTCTTTTGTTCTTGGACCTCTCCCCCAAAGGAAATTTCCGTTTCACTTTAACTGACGGCCAGTCCATCATTATTTGATTAAGTTAACCTGAATAAAGTGTGGAATGACTGATAGACCTTGGGATTCTAAGATTCTTTATATCAATTAGATGGGTTGTAAAGGGAAACTTGTAAAACTACACACAAAAAAACTCGTTAACCCAAAGAATTAGCAGGTGGCTTAATATATATAAATTGTTTGTTTACCTCGTTACTTCAGAATTCCTTTTTATTGGACTCCCGGTTTCTAGGAGAACATGTTTCTTCCCTAGAGGAGCAGAGAAGAGGAGAAAATAATAAATAATAGAGGAGATGGACCTTTTTCAGCTCCATGGGCTCCTTCCCAGCTTCTCCTGCAGGTCTTTCCCCTGTAACCTCACCAGGGACTTTTTGTTCGTTTCGTTTACGTACTTTTCTTTTGAAATGTAACTCACCTCTTAGTTGCAGGTTCCTATCTCCTAACTTCCCATTAGATGGATACCCCTAGTTTAGGTTGTCAAATGACATCTTCTTCCACGAAACTGAAGATTTTACTTTGTTTTTCAGAACAGTAATTAATTCTATTGCCGTGATGAGTTTTTTCCACCAAGGAATAAAAGTCACCACTAAATCTGTCTCTCCCGTTGAACACGTCTCTGCCAAAACCAGCTTTTATTTACTGATCATATACTACACACCAGGCACCGCACAGGGCACGTTATGTATATTATATTCATGGCAACCCTTATATGGGGTAGGTATTTTTATTTCCCTTTTATAGACAAGAACACCGAAGTTTGGAGAGATTAAGCAATTTGTCTAAATTTATACTGCTTATAAATGCTGGAGCTGATTCTGAAGCCCATTTGCTTTTGATGATCCAGTTTTCCTCTCCAGAAGCACCTGGAATGTTGCGGTGCTTACATCTAAAGCACTTTTTGAGAGGGTGTGAGCAGCATGGTGATTCTCCATTTTTTTTTTTTTTAGATCTGCGTACTCCTAGAATTGTTTTACGATCCATTTGTTCCACTTTAAACCTTTATGAAATGCAATAGGGTTGTGAGGGAATTTTTTCAAGGTACCGTAACCGATGTTGCGTCTAAAGTAGGAGGCGCTTCTGATGTTTGCTGCCTGGATAAACACAGCGACAGAGGGAGGTGGCAGTGAATGCGGGGGCGCTGCTCACGTAAAAAATCCACTCCTTTTGGAATGTGAAGCAGGAACTTTTCTCACATTATAGCATGCTGCCGGGCAGGGCTGCAGTCCAAGCTTTGATTAAAAGCACCCAAACTGCTTTTTTTTCCTTTGCTTTACAACCACGAGTTATTGCCAGCCGAACAGGATAATGGAGAGTGATGCTGAATGCATTTCCATCTGCTGCAGACAAATTTTTAGATGCTTTCGTTCTTTTACACCTAGATAAAAAGGCCGCTTTGAAATCAAGAGTCCATTGGTGGCTACCAAATAAATAGTTATTAGATTCCCACTCTGGCAGGCTGCTCAGGTGATACTGACCGGGTGGGGGTGGGGTGGGGGTGGCCACCAGTTGACAGTTCAGTGTGAGACACGTTTTCCCCAGGGCATAGTATAAGAATCAAGCATTCTTGGAGTCGTCCCTTTCCATCCCCAACCTGCCGCTTTTAGACTGAGGTGCTACTTTCCCTGAGACTTCCTGTGTTTTCTTGGGCTGTCAAGGTCAAATGCAGACCAAACTATTAGAATGATCCGCAGTAGACCCCTTCACTCATCCGAACAGGAGAGAACTGAGCTGTTCTGAATAGCCTGTATCTCTCCTGCCCTCCTCCCCAGCTGCTCAGGCTGTGAGGTGGGGCATCCGGAATTGCTGTGCGTCCAGAACAGTGGATGGTTCCTGATGCTCTTTGACTTCACTACGGTTGTTTTATGGTTACCATCTCAAGGTCACTTCAGCAGCAGTATGTTACAGAAAAACTTCTTTAGTCCCTTCATGTCGTGACCTAATTATTAGTGATTAGAACTCTGGGCTCCAGTGAGCAGATTAGTAGTCACCTTTATGCTTTAATACTATTTAATGATTTTTAACTTGTGTTTGCTTGGTATTGGATCCAGATTATTGTAGAGGCTGAATGTTGATGGGCACTAGGCTTATCTATTTCTACCAGGGACTGAATAACTAAAATATAATTTATTTAACTGCTGCTTCAGGTGCTTTGTGATACTTCTGCTACCGTGGCCTTGTAAAAGTTTTAGAAAGAGGATAATAATTATACAGCTGTCTAACGATGATTAAACATTTACTATGTGCCAATTATTGTGCTAAGTGCCTTACATCTGTTATATCTAATTTAATCCTCACTGTAATTCTGTTAAGTGCCATTATCATGCCAACTTTGCGGCTACAGCACCTGAGGAATGTGGGTGCTCCGTGGCTTGCCCGAGTGAACGGTAATTGGAGCTGGGGTTGGGATCCGGGCGACCTGACTTCAGGGCCGGAGCCCTTCACTCTTCTGTTGCACATCAAGCTGATGCCTAATGTTTTATACATAATGGAGCCCTGTTTAAGATTTCCACTCGTAAAAGTCCCCCATGCCATTTCCTATTAGAGGCTGTGTGGACAGGCAGGATTTTCCGCTTCTTTTCTAATAAGACTTTCATCTTTAGGTTTAGTGGTTGCCAGTTGGTTCCTTGCAAAACTTTTTCGGCTTTTAGCACTTTTATTCCAGGTAAGAGGACTGTGTCCGTTTGCTGACTCTGGCGTGTGTGGTTGAAAGTCGGGGGTCGTCAGACCTTTGTCCTGGGAGAAATGGACAGTTAAAGCATCCCTTATTTCGGGTTATATTATAATTTGGGGCACGGATTTGTCGCTTGAACTTTATTTTAGACACGCAGGGAAGTTCATTTTTATTTTATAAAATACGCAGATGGGGAAATTCTGGAAGCAGCCAGTGCGGAGAAGAAAAAGTCCACTCAGAATTTAAAATTGGCCATGGAGAATTAAAAAGGGGGGCGGTGAGGGCATATGGGTTGTGGAATTAAAAGTTTTCCACCCTTTTTTCTCCTTAGAGCTAACCTTGTAACACTATTATTGGGCAGTTTGACTTTTAAACTTTACCTGAACACTTTAAGTTTTGGAGCACCATCTCTAAACCCATGAACTGATCTTCACATAGCAGGATCTTATTTGTACTTTGGGATTGCACGCTCATTCCTAACTTTGACAGATGTGCATGAACTGAGGTGAGTTACTTATCCTTGAGGCGACATAATTAACAGTCTTTCTTTTTCTTCCAGAAAGTTGGAGGCGGGAGGGGTAGGCAGCCACCTAGTAGAGCAGCAGCTGGGTTTTCTTAGTCACACATCAAGTGTGGCTTTTGCATTTTGCTGTGGAAGGGGCATTTCCTTCAGATTGAATTGAACCTCCATAGGTGTGCTTTTGGGACACTAATAAGCTTGAGGTACTACACATAACATAATTTTATAGGGAAGCTTCTTAGTCCTGCATAAAGAAGGAATATGCGGGAAGCCAAGGAGGCAAGGATGACTGAATTCTACGTCATAGTCATGATGTTCGTGATTAAAATAGTCTGATTCAGCAACCTGAGACAATGACCTGCTTCACGTCCTCCTGTGTCGTGTGAAAAGAAGGGAAGGGAGGTGGTATTTTGCAGACCTTTGTGCAGGGCACGGTGCTGGGTGTCGTGTGCTTGCGTGTCAACGCACATCCTAGGCTCAATCTTATGTTATCATCTCTTTTTTAAAGATGAGGAAACTGGTATCTAAAGCGTAGATGACTTGTCTGTGGTTAGAACTAATACATGCAGAGCTAGGATTCAAACCCAGGAATAACATCTTACTCCAAGTCCTGCGTTCTTTCTGTCTTATCTGGTGCTTTCTGTCTTCTTTTGGATTTTCTTCTTTTGCATTCCATTTTTACTCTTGGGCTCTGTTGGAAGTTTTCCATTCCATTTCTTTTATTTTATTGGGTACCCTAAGAAAAGTTAATATGTATACTTAAAGCCTAAATATGAATAATATCTTTGCCCTCCTCCTGAAAAATAAGATCAATCTCTTTCTGATATGAGCCAATTTCTTTTTTAAGCTATTGTAGCTCTGGGACTTTATCTTTTAACCCAAGAAATAACAAAATGTTTAGATTCACCCATATGCATTTATTCTTTTTTCTTTCCTCCTGAGCGTCCCTTCATGCATGTCAGCTGTATGATGAATTATTCTTTAATTCACCCCCCCCACTGTGGGGGGCTGTCTGTAGGGTGGGCTCTGCTCTGACTCGCCACCTTGCAAAGGTCCTTGTGCTTTGCTTCCTGTTACACTATTGCCTGTAACTCCCCATCTCCCCAATCGTGTTCATGCCACTGGATTATGCAGGTGCCCCCAAGGCCTGCTGCCTTCAGAACAAACTCACCTCTCTAGATTTGTGCTTTCCTGTCATTTTTGCCCTTGGAGCAAAAATCCACAGCTAGCTGGGCCACACATTCAGGAAGCACTTAACACTGTTTGTTTCGTTCAGCAGTTCCAGGTGACCTCGGCCATCCAGCCCACATGCCGGAAGCAGAAGTCCGCCTCACCTGTGTGCTTGACTGGTGTGTTCTGCACTGACCCAGGAAGCGGGGAAGGGACTTCTGATTTATTTTGCTCTAATGTGCTCATTCTCAGTAACTGGCAAAACTCTTTCACAGAGAGTCACAAAAAAATAAACTGTTTGAAGGTGGGGTTCAGGACATGCTACCTCAAGGTGTGGCACTTGACAGGTTAAATATTTTGTGCTAACAGAATTTGAGAAATGGCAGGTACAGGAAGGACTTTCTGACCTTCCCTTGAGGTTGGCTGTAAGATCTTTATGTGAGAGGTGCCCTTGCTATACCTAGAGGATGGGACGAGAGTGTCCTTATCTCCTAAGACAGAGGCGTGTCCAGAGGGGTCTGAGTGAACAGTCTTGGCTAAGATGCCATTTCTCATCTCACACCCTTTTTGTCTTACCACAGTTTCCCAGGGCTCTGCTCTTCATCAACCCTAGCACAAAACCACTCAGATTTAACCATTCCTGTGCTTTCCATTTTCTCATGAAGGCTCTTGTGCCATGTAAAACTTCTATAAATAAATCTCTATGCTTTTCTCTTGTGCGCCTGTCTTTTGTAACACGGACCCAGCTGAGAACTTAGGAGAGTGGCAGGAAAGGTATTCTCCTTCCCTACAGTTCCCGGTGACTGTGACACTCCACTTGCCCTGAGGCCTACAGACGGTATCTCGGGGAAAACCCACACAGATGAGCAAAGGTTGGAATTCTTAGCAAAGCCAGCTGTCCCAGATCTTGGTCTGCAGTGCCTGGTCAGGAGAGAGGTAAAATGTCTGTCCCTTCATGGCCAAGTTCATATCAGCAGGAGGAAACCAGTCTTAAAAATTAGATCTCTGCCTTGGCTGGTGTAGCTCAATGGATTGAGCGTGGGCTGGGAACCAGAGGGTTGCCAGTTCGATTCCCAGGCAGGGCACATGCCTGGGTTGCGGGCCAGGTCCCCAGTGGGGGCCAAGTGAGAGGCAACCACACATTGATGTTTCTCTCCCTCCCTTCCCCTCTGTCTAAAAATAAATAAATAAAGTCTTTTAAAAAATAAGAAAAATTAGATCTTTGAATTGTGACTTGCGTGAATTTGGTTTTGGGTAGCCATGAAGTATTGATCCTATCCCTCTCTTCTAGGGACAGCTATTGTCTTCCTGTCCGTCTTGTTTCGGGTCCAGGGAGCTGGCTTGACGCCCCTACTTGCTGGAGCAGGCTGGTGACTGGGCAGCTGCGTGTCCGCAGTCAGCCGTCAGGTTGGGGCCCTGAGAAGATGGCCGGACCCCAGTCAGGGCTAACGTCCTAGCCACCGTTGCCACCTCTCAGGTTGTTGAAGTCTCTCTTTCTCGGGGCTGTCTTAGGGAGTGGCTCTGGATCTCTGGAGGGCTGTGTCTTCTGCACCCTCTTTGAGGAAGTCTCTTATGTCCATGGTTTAGTTGTTTAAAGGCTCATTGGTTTTAAGTCATAAAAGGCTTGTATCGGTTTTGAGACACTTAGTTAAAAAGAAAAGGAGTTTAGGAATGTCTACTGTTTGTCCTGTCGGAAACCTGAGAAGACAGGTGAAAGGACGTATGTTTAAAAAGATCTCTGTGGTCAGAGCTGGCCCGAGCAGGGCTGGATAGGAGCGCTCTTTGGAAGTCCCCTCTGTTCTGTACGGTCCTGCTCCTCCCACGGGGACTTTTGAGTTGACTGGAACTCCCTTCTCGAACCCCTGCGGACTCTGTCTGGTTCTTTTCTTGTGGAACGGTTTTGCCAAGTATAATTTGGAGCTTCTTTGGGAAACTTAGATCTCCAGCGGGGTCCTCTGAGACCTCGTCTCGCTGTTTCTGCTCCTTCTTTTGTCAAACTTCATCTTCCATTCGGTCCTCTTGAATCTGTTGGTACGTCCCCTTCGCGCCTCCATCTCTTCCATCTCTGCACCCCTGCCAGACCTTTTTCCACCCCAGCCCCTCAGCTACTTGAACTTGAGGTTTCCTTCTCTCAACTGACCCAGGGCTCCCCAAAAGCAACTCTTGGAGGCTGAAAAGGAATAAGGCTAATTGGATGTTGATGGACTGACTCTCTTATTCACTCAGATGAGCTTTGGAGACATCTAGACAGCCTAAAATATAGTTTCCATGACTCTACATATCAGTGCAGATGAAGATCACAGAAGCCTTCTCCACAAATAGGGTAAAAACATCACTAGCCCTCGTGCTGTGTGGTAAAACCTCACCTTGTCACATTTGCCGGGAAACACAATTCAGATAACAATATAAATGGATAAAAACCAGTGAGTTTCTATCTCCGGAAGCTATTACCAAGTTTATAAAATCCTTAAGGTAGTTAGTTCTGTTCAACTGGCTTCGAGATAAAGACGCACTTACATAAATTACATGTTCCTAGAACTCTCAGAAATATTGACGTTAATCCACATTTATTTCCAGTTCATGTGATCGGGGATAACCTTTGGTAAAATTGTTGGTTAAAAAAACCCAGTTATGTCTTCAGAGTTGTCAGCATTAAGTATAATGCAGACGTACATTGCTTTTTTCTACCTAAGTTTACTAGACAAACAGGCTAACATCATCTCTGCTGGGTGGTTAGGGTTACGAAAATGTGAATCCGACCTAAGAACAAAGTGTACAGTAAAAATGAATTGCTTGATGTGTGTCAAACGTAACAACAGAAAGGAAAAAAAAGGGAGGAAATGTTTACTTTTTTAGGTTCTTTGCTTTTGTGGTATTTTTCATACTTGGCTGATTTGTCAACAAGAACAATAACTTAAAATCACGCACAGCTTTGTTTCCTGTCTCATGAAGTTTTTATCAGCAGTTTTTGTTTAATTGTTAAGAACAAGTGAATGAATGTGAGCGGGATAAAAGTTTAGAAGTGCACTTTTCAACAATCGTTGTGTTTTATAATATGCCTCCTTAAAAAGAGTTTCCAGAATCTTTTTGCTAACTTGAGACCTTAAAGTGATACGAAATTAAGTTAAATGATAGATATTTATTGAGTAGTTAGATCATTTTGAAGTGAGATAAAATACCGAAACATTAATTGCTGAACACAAGTTTCAGTTGATCTGCTTTTGGTGTCTTACGTTTTCACAGAGGGACAAAAGGTATTTGTCCTGTTAGCAAACATGTTTGCCACATTGAAAAATTGGACGGAGGGGAAGCACATGCCTCCAGAAATTGTGAAACGGCATATTCATAAACTTGCTGACCTGCTGCAGAATGTTGGTATGCGGCAGGCGGTTCACAACTGCTTGCTTCCTAGTTTTCACTGAAAATTAGGGTTACTAAGGATTAAAGCACCTTATCAATTATGTAAATGAAACGACTAGGAATAAGGACAAAGAGAAACCTCAGCATACAAAGCGTGCAGGGAAACTAGAATGTGTGTGCGACAAGGGAAGTATACAAGGTATGAAGGATGTGTTTTTGTTATGGGAAAAAGAAAGTAATTTGTCCTAAAGTGGAATGACCGGCTATTCCAGAACGAGACAGAGAAAAAGCGCAGGACGAAAACTGGGCAGATATTTTTTAAAAAGGTTTGTAGGTTTGGAGAAAAGGAATTTTATGCATGGCCAAGCTGCTAAGATTGAGTAGATTTATTTATAAGTTAGGAAAAGAAGATGAGCCTTAATATCAAAAGTGTCCTGATGCAAAACTAGGATGACTGAGTTTTCTAGGATTATTGGCCTGCTCTTATTTGGAAATTGTAAACGATTTTTCTGTATTGTTTAAGTAATCTGCCTTGAATGAGATTTTGTGTCATTTCAGAATGACTCATCACACTTTGTGTTTTCTTTCTCAGGTCTTTGATTACTTAAGAAAACCAGATCTTCCCCATATTAAAAGAGCTAAGGGTTGGTTCACAAGGATTGTCGCTTTGGTTAAATAGATAATTATTATTTTATAATGATCTGTGATCCTGTTTAATCAAGTGCTCAAACCTTTTGACAGTTTTGGTGAACTTCCCCAAGTCAAATTCTAAATAAAATCTTAAAAAAAAATCTAAACGAACTTTGAGATTTCCTAGAGGAAAATCTCAAACGGTTTTGTAAAAGAGAGATATTAAACTAATGAGGCTTATTTGATATGTTAAACTGTGTGGGAAGCCTGTCAAACAAGTGATGAATTAACCTTCTTTAGGTCGTATTTGTATGGATATATGCTATAGAAACATATGAACACATACAGATATTTGCCAATACCCTTGACATTCACGATAGGTTCAGCATCATGTCATCAGTCACATTCAAGTTGTTATGTTAAAATCTTGTATGTAACTGAAATAAACAAAATCTTCTTATCAACTACATGATGATGACCTCTCATCAGTGCTTCCACCATGGTCATTTCACAGCCTTTTGTCATTCCCAGACCGTTGTTCTCTGCTCCCCATTCTTCTGGAAAGTGTTTACAATCAGCCACAGGCGATCATGCTCAGTGAAGCCCTCACTTGACTCACCATCCCTTGAGACAACGCCAATGAACTGAGTAATTTTCTCAGCTAATGAAGAAGTTGATGGGTTCATACAGCTGCTCACCCAAGATCAAACAGAACAAGAATTAATTGCACGAACTGATGAGGATGATTATAATTTTCAATGACTTTTAGTTTGAAATACTGCTGGTTCTTTAATGTTCTGTTTTTCACTTTTCTTTTAAGCTATGATTTACAGCAGTTTGGCAGAGTGTACCTTTGTGAGCGAAGATGAAACAATTTGACCCCTCTAGAATTCAGAAACTCTTATTATTTTTATTTTCAGGGCAACATAGTTATTTGAGTAAGTCCAATAAGAATCTGTTTTCCTTGCCCTGGCTGGGCGTCTCAGTTGTTAGAGCACTGTCCCGCACACCAGAGGCTGTGGGTTTGATCTCTGGTCCGAGCACATCCCTAGGTTGTGGGTTTGATCCTTGGTTGGGGTGGGAGGCAACAGATCTATGTTTCTTTCTCACATCAATGTTTCTGTCTGTCTCTCTCTCTTCCTCTCTCTCTACAATCATTAAACACATCCTCAGTTGAAGACTAAAAAAAAATTTAAAAAAATAAAATGTCTTCCTTTTAACAGGACGTAATCGAAAAGAGTGGTCCTATTACCAAGGCTTTGACTGGAATGTCATATTTGAGAATGATGTACAAAATCAGATATGACTATTTTAAGGAGCTATGATGGTCCCTATTGAGCTAATGCTTGTGAAACTCTCAGGAAAAAAATTGGTCTGGTACTTGGCTTACAGTGTTCCTGGCTTTATCAATAAGTAAGGACGGTCATTTCCTGGGACACCTCCCCCCCCCCCAGGAACCTTGAAATATTTTGGAAACCTTAAAAAGAGGATTTCAGCCAAATCTATAGGTATTGAAGGCAAAGTTTGGTGTCAAGTTTCTGGCTTGGCTTGCCAGCCCTGAGAGTCTTTTAAAAGTCTTAACTGGATATTTCTTATGAAAACTTCCAGCAAAGCAAACTTGAGAAGAATCTATTTGGAAAGTCATGTAAATAATCAGACCGAATGTAGTGAGATTAGACCGATTTTGGAAACAAATTAGTCTTACCCTCCTTACTGTTGATAGAAATGGGGTAAATATGGAGAGAAAAGTGGTGCTTCGTCAGGAAACTGGCACACTCCTGTGGGTCCTAAGTTCCAGTCCTTTTCATTGTCTGAAAGGTTCCCTGCCTATGAATTGGGCTGGATCCTGATTTCTTCTCGTTTCCTCCTGTGTCTGGCTACAGCCTTCCCAATGAGCATTTCCAGTTTTTTCCCCACCCTTCTAACTGGAAACCATTGAGAAGTAAAACTGCTCTTTGCCCGAAACCCTGCAAGCTGAGGCTGGATAATTTGATTTAAACTTTAGAGAAATCATCACAACAGGCCATGTGTGGGTGACCATCAAGCCTATTGTGTGGGCTGCTCAGAAAGGTCACCAGACCACCTGGTGACCTCAGCAGAGACCATCAAACCACAAACCAGGAAAATGAGTCAGATTGCCCTGCCTCTCCCACTCCACCGTCTGAAGATGCTTGGAACTCAACATCCAGAAATCTTCACTAACCTGGACTCAAAAACTGAGTTTACAGTTTGTTCTAACCATAAGCCGTTTCCTTTTGTTTCTGTGGAAGTGCCCCTTATTAAATGCCCAGTTGCTCACAGCATACAGAGACCTGTCTCAGGTGGGCATCCACGCCTACCTGTACCACCACCCCCTGAAATGAGGCACAGCGTTGGGATGGACTGACCCAGGCTCCGCACTGACACTGGGTCACCCGGTTATGGGACAGTCTAGCAGCTCATTTTCTGGACTGTGAACCTTCTTGGGAAAGTTTCAGATGGGGGAATGACAGGGGTCAGGACACGCTACCCCCAAATACGTCACATTGGCAGGTTGACTTTTAAGCTAAAGGTGCAGGAGGACCTTTTAACCTTCCCCTGAAGCAGGTTGGAAGACACTCATGTGAGAGGTGCCTTCCATACACCCAGAGAGGAGCATCCTTATCTCCAAAGGGAGAGGGGCTCCGAGAGGATGCTGAGCAAACAGGCCTTGCTGAGTGTCCTCAGCTTATTGCTCTTAGCTGATACTCCTTTCGTCCCATCGCATTTTCCCATGATTCTCAACTTCTCATCAACCCTAAAAATGCTCAGGTTTAACCATTTCTTTGGTCTTAATTTCCTTAGGAAGTCTCCTGTTTCCCATAAAATTTCCATTAAATAAACTTGTGTGCTTTTTCTCTTGTTATAGAGATCTAGCTGAGAACTTAGAAGGGTAGAAGGAAAAGATGATTTTCCTCCCCTACAAAAAGCACGGAATAACTTCCCCCAAATCTTGAAAATTCCCTGACTGGAGGCTTATGTTGACTGCCCTCTGGAGGAAGAAAAAGAACATCTGAAAACAAATCTTCTAATGGGACATTAACTATTGTTATAAAATCTTACATCTTATTCCGAGATCAACAGGGGCCAAGGAATCCTTGAGCCGAGCACGGAGTGCCACGTGTAAAGCTCAGGTAGGGACAGACACTCCCAGGAGGCCAAAGTGGCCACGGACATGTCAACACTCATTAGTGTCGCAGTTTTGCCACGTTTGTTCTGAGGACTTCTTTGAGGGCTTCCTAATCTTCAACGAGATGGTAAATGTACTTCACCAGTGCTCTTTAAATTTCAGGCTCAAAAACAGATTTTCCTTGTTTTTTATTAAAAAGTCTGGTAGGCGAAGTTTCCTTCACGTGTGCTTTAATTCATTTCTAAGTGAAAAATCCTGCATTATGAAAAATGGTGTGTGTGCTCTTTCTTACTTATTCTTCTTATTTAGAGTAAGTATGAGGAGGGCATCTGGAAGTCGGAAAGAATTTTAAAGCGGTGTTTCCTATATTCTTTCTGTCACGTGATCGTGTAATATGATTGCTTATATAAGATGCGTGTTGTCCTTTGCTCACTAGATAAACACCGTTAAAAATAATACTTTAATTGAAAAGGCACTTAACCCATATATTTTTAATGTGTTATGGTTAACGTTTTATCAAGTTATTATTTCTGTAGCCGGCAGTCTTAATTGAGTGGTTTTTGGCAGCGGTTTTTCACGAGCTCTGAGAGAGAAGATGAGCATTCGAAAGGAAACAATTACTTGCTTTGTAAGTGCTGATGTTGAGTAATGACTAAGTACATTCATTTGCGCAGCCAATATAAACTCCAGACAGATTTTCCCCTGCCTTTTCCTCAAGTGGGTCATGTGATTGGGTGTTTATCACTGACTTGAATATCTTCAAGTCTTAAAAACCACATAACTTGACCATGAAATTAAGCAGCTGTTTCAAAGGGCTCCTTGCAAGTACATTTTATTTTTTATTTTTTGGGTCGCTGCAATGAAAAGAAGATTGTGCAATTTGTATGCATATTGGAATTCCCCCACCCCTTCCTTCCTTTCTTCCTCCCTTTTGCCTTCTTGAAAGCAAGATCCAAGGCGAGGATTTCTACAGTGCTTTTGGTTGGTCTTCTCCAAATGGTTCCTCCTGGTGGCACAGCTAGCTTTGTGCCAAGGTTAATGAGGCATTACCTTTTTAAAAAATTAAATACCGTGGTCATTTGGTGACAGTCTTTCAGAGAAGACAGTAAAGTCGGCATCTGAGATTGTAACCTCTGTGTTATTTAGATCTTGTCCCTTTTGTTTTAGGGTTAATGGGGTTTAGGGAGTCTGATCCCTAAGGAATGGTATCAATTGCGCGTTTGCGAAGAACCTGCAAAGGTTGTTGTGGTGGCCCCCGTGACCGATGGGTCTTTTGGAATTAGATGCCTGGGTTGTGTTCAACATATGTTTGCTATGAAAATTGCCCTGGGTCCTTTCTTTTGGAAGCTGTGTGTAGCTGTTGGTTGTACACAATCTGCTGACCTTCGGTTGTGCTCCTGCGGAGTGCTTCTCTGATGATTCCCCTCGTAAAAACCGGGTGGCTTCAACCTCGAGAGTCTCAGCGTCATTATCTGGGGAGAGCTGCTCCTCCATTTTAAATATCGCTCATTTTGGCTTTACTAACACACACACACACACACACACACACACACACACACACACTCACGGAGTTGTGAATCTAAGTCAGGCGGTGCCATGGAAAACAGAAGATTATTTCAGAGGCAGTAGGTTTACTTTTGGGTAATAAAGGTATCCTCAGTTAATTTAACAAGTATGTATATGCTAAATACCGATGACGGGTATAGAACTATGTTTGATGTTGGAGAAAATGGCTAAACATCCTCAAGTTCTTATCTCTTACCCTTTACGACCCTACATCCTGTAGTTGCTGAATGGAATGTTGCTGGAGTTCAGAGGAGAGAGAGAGATTAATCACAGGACAAAGAGATTAGAGATGACTTGAGGAACAGAAAGACCTGGGCTGGGACTAGAAGGCAGGAGGCACAGGTGTAGGGGAGGAAATGCCCAGCAGAGGGAGCCAGGGCACAGGTGGGAAGGGGCGGGGATGGGATTGAGGGACCAGTGTGGCTGTAGCATGTGGCACACAGGTCGGGGAGTGGGGGAAGATCGGACGGTTGAGTGCCATCCTGAAGAGACTACATCTTGTGAAACAGATCCATTCATTTGTTAACCGACAGAATATTAATTGTGTGCCAGGTGCCAACTAGACAGAAGGTACAGTGGGTAAGAGCACAGGCCCTGTGGGCTCTGACCTTCCAGGCTGAAGTCCCCAGCCGCTGCCCGGTGGCTTAGTGAGCTTGCGCAGATTCCTCAACCCCCTCTGATGGGTCTGGATTGATCTGTGGTGATAGATTTGTCAAATCACCAATCATTGATTTTTATGAAATTTCCTAATGGTTGAGGTCTTAGTAAGAACCTTCGTTTTTGGTTACAGATCAGAAAATGTATAGAAAACTTTCATTACTAACAAAAAATTTAGTATTTCATTTAGTGGTTTTTCAGTTGTGAATCTTTTCTTTTTTTTAAGATTGTATTTATTTATTTTTAGAGAGGGGAAGAGAGGGAGAAAGGGAGAGATATATCAATGTGTGGTTGCCTCTTGAGTGCCCCCTATTGGGGACCTGGCCCGCAACCCAGGCATGTGCCCTGAGTGGGAATTGAACTGGTGACCCTTTAGTTCACAGGCTGGTGCTCAATCTACTGAGCCACACCAGCCAAGGCTCAGTTGTGAATCTTTTAAAGGAAGTATTGTTTTAGGTACTTTTGACTTCTTTTGCATACTGTTAATTTTGAATCAAATTTAAAATGAAAGTAGAAATGAGTTGGATTTAAAATTTTAATTATAGATTTAAATAAGTTAAAAATAAAGTCCAAAAGCACTCCAAAGAAATCACAGTTCACCAGTACAGCCTTGTACCCATCCTGTGGCTGGGGGCCTGGTATAAGGACATTGAGGGTCCTGTGTGTGACAGCTTTGCCCATACCACATGGGGTGGGGGGGAGGACGATGGTCACAAAGACAAGGTGAATGCTGTTCATTTGTGTGGTCATTGCTGCTGTTTTCTTAATCAGAAAAGGGAGTGTGGAAGGCATGCTGCGTAGGCACAATTCGCTTGCACAGCCTGTTATGGACTGAGAGTGGGTTAGGTCCCTGTCTCTGAGAATAGGCTTTTAATGGAGTGGAAAGGACAGTGGAGGCAGGTCACAAGGACAGCCTCATTGGAACTCATGCTAGTGTGGCAGAAGGTGGGTATTAAGTATGTCCTTCCAGACTGCCTACTGTTTGTTCAAGGGCACTTCTCAGGCTCTGATCTTGGGTGGACGGCATTTAGCACTTGGATAGCTCGTAGCTACCCTCTAGCCCTCCGCTGACCTCTTGCCCTACACCACCTTTGGCCTCTGACACCGTTGGACAGGTGAGTCACCTATTCAGATGGTGTGGGAAGACTTGGAATGGAGAGTGGGAAATGGGGTTGGCCCGAGGGAAAGGGGCCAGGGAAAGCTCAGGCCTGCTGCTGTGTCTTGTCGTTTAGAATTTACATCCCTTGTGTTGCTGACCGCTGTCCCCACGTGACCACTGCTTCGCTGTCACTGTGTGAAACTCCAGGGTGATGAATGGGTTATGAAGCGTGCGTTTCAGATGTTAGGAGTTGAGCTCTAAATCCACTTGACAGAAACCAGACTCGCGACTCCTTGGAGACCCCTCGCACAGTGGAGTTGGAGCCAGAAGACCTGGGCTGGAAGTTTGTGTCCCTCTCAGCAAGAAATGCAGTGTTTCTTCATCTGTTTTCTCTTTCATAAAGGGAGGGGATAGCTCTTCCTATTGTTGGGCGTTGCAACGAGGCAAATGAAATGCTGAGAGAGCATTTTACAACACTCTGAAGAGCTATGTCAGTGTCAACTGTAATGGGTAGACTGTCACCAGTGCCCTCGGGCTCAGGCCCGGGTTTGAAGTCGTGAGCTGTGTGGGGGCGGAACCTGGTTTGCTGCCCCCACTGTGCCCAACACTGTTACGGAACAGTGTGTCTCATTTTCTTTGTTTCTGAGTTCTCGAATTTTTGATCATTGTCTGTCTATGCACCTACTTGTCTCAGAAATTCGATGATTCTTTCCTCATCTCGGAATCAATGGAACTGGAAAGCTCAGTGCCCCGTTCTGTAGCTGGATAGATATGCAAACTCTGTGGGCTAATCCCTACGGTAAAGAGACAGGAGATCGGACAGCAGGCCTCTCTTTGAGTTCTCTGTCTGCCTCAGGAAAAAAGGAACACGATAGTGGCTGGGAATCTCGAGGACACAATAGTGAAAAGAAAGATATCTGGGTAAAGGTTAGACAGACACACCGGAATTCAGGCTTCGCAGCTGAGTGGAGAATCCAGGAAAGGAGTTGGATCTTGGGGTCCATGAGGCCTTCTGTCCCCGCCAGGTAACGCTCTAACTAAGCTTACACACCTAGCATAGCGTCCGGCTGCACACTTTCAAAATGCTGATACTTTTATGTATGTAAATCAGCTTTCGTGTACTGATGATCATTGAGGACTTTATGTATTTTCAGACAATGTCCCTGTGATTCCTTTTTGGTAGAGAAATACATCCTTCAAGTTAGTTTTTTTGAAAGTGAAGTGTTTGACTCTTGGCTCTTTTACACGTGAGCTATGTGACATTGGGCACGTTACTCAACCTCTTTGGATTGGTCATCCTTTTATTCGATGTTAAATAAAATACTGCTGTGCAGAGTTGTTGGGGTGGAAAATAATATATGGGAGGTACGTGGTACGTGCTGGGGCCCAGTGGGGTTCTGTTAATGGTGGGTGTTATTTCTTGATCTAGATTTAACGTGTAACTACATATTTATATATCGTCAGCAATAAATTCTATCAACACAATAGAGCACTCTAAATATTGCCAGTCTTGCGGGTTTCAATACTTATGGATTAAATATATACCATGTTCTTTCATAGATTTCTGAGAGAGCAGACACCCTGTTCTGTTGAATTATATGCAGTAACTCAAAGGGCATACAGCACTGACAAAAAGATAATTCCCAGTTTTAAAAGGGTCACTTCTTTTTCATTTCTACTTGGGTTATACCATATGTCTGTCCTTGATAAGAAAACTAATAGCCTTCTTGAACCACACTGGAGTCTCTGAGGCTATAGGGCACACCAATTATACCAGACCCACTCTTCACGGAAGCCAACGACCCCCTCCCCCGCCTTCCCAGCCCCCTCCTTGCCCTCTCCCTCCATCTTTGCTGATACACACAGAACTGCTCACTGTACCCCAACAGCTGTTGTTTTCTTTCCTCTTTTGAGAAATAGAACTCCTAAGTGTTAGCTAACCCGCGACCCCCCCAGCTACGTGCACCCCAATGGAGACCTGTGACCAAGTTTGGGACCCAGGGGAGTGAAAGGAAGAGATATGGGCCACTTTTTGGGTCACCTTCTTACAGACTAAGTCATCTGCCCTGGATGTCCTTGCCCCCTTTTTGTCTCTGGCTGGGCAGTGATGAGAATGAAAGTCTTGAATCCAGAGATGGACACCAAGTGATGGAGATGACAGAACCCACGAGCTGCCCTGGGTCCCCTGGAGCAGAGCTCTCTCCCCGGCCCAGGTTACTCACTCGCTTTCGAACTGTTCTGCGGGAGAGAGGTCAGCGTCTGTCCTGCGGAAGCCCTTGCACGCTCCTCGTTGCCGCTGTTGCAGTTGGTCGCGGTCGACCCAGGTGCCAGGAGCTGGATGAGGGGGAAATGGGAGATCATTGTTGAACGGGTGTCGCTTCAGTTTTGCAAGACGGAAAGATCTGGACCTTGGTGGTACACAGTGGGAGTGTGCTTAAAGCTGGCTAAGGTGGCAAATTTTATGTGCGTATTTTACCACAATTTAAACATTTTAAAAATCGATTTTCAGGTAAACACACACGCAACTAATTTTGTCCAATGGCACCAGTTACTAACGAGGGGAGAGGTCTAGAAGTTTGAGAGACTTTTCCTAAGAATGTACTATCTCATTTCCTAAATATTTAGAAATATGCTGCCGATTTCAGTGGCTAAGACAGTGCAAAGGGAGGGGATTATTTTGGTGATTACTGTCTGCTCTTTAAAGGATTATAGACTGAAGGCTTTAAAAAAGTTCTGTAGAAAAGTTTTCTTTTAAATCCCATTGACCATTGACTTGTGCGGACTAAGACTTTGGGTGCCCGGTGCATCCTTGTAACGTAGAGGTTGCCCGTGGCCACGTGAGAGAGGAGGTACCCGCGCCGCAATGTCCAGGTTGGCAAGTGTCAGGCCCCCCACGGCAGGTGGGGCTGTAAGAGCGACCAGAAATCTGCCTCTGAGAGAGTCAATCCTCTCCGTCTTCCTCAGAGTGGTCAAGTTATTTGAGAAGACCGAGCATATTCGCCTCTTTTAAGTGTAGCCATCCAAGCCCGGTGATCGTCCCCGACGTGCTTTAATGAGCCCCCGCGTTCCCAGACGAGAGGGCAGAAAACAGATTAGATACGCTCGTCCGCCTGTGCCAGCAGCCATCTACCTTAGTTTGCAGTGTGTTCAGAAGGGTTCTTAAAAAAAAAGTGATTGCAACGACCAAGCCACATTTTGGTGCATAATGTGCCATTTGCTTAAATACTATATACATATACCTTATTTCCTTTCGGTTATTAATAATGCATAGGTGAGCAGAGTACCTGATTAATCTTGGGCGAGAGAGTAATGGTCCTGTTTCTCTGTGTGATCCCCAGCTCCTGGCACAATGCTGGGCACATTTGAAGCTTTTATACGTGTTTGAACAGATGAATAAATCAATATATGCACCAATGTGTGAATTGGGATATCATTTTCATCTGTAACTCTTTCTTTTTGCAATATAATGTTTCATTTGCTTTTCCTATATGTTTTCCTCCTTCCTTTTAAAAGCTTACTAAGTGTATTTTAAGTAATTTTCTCTTGTACTAGGATTCCATACAAATAAAGTATATTTAGCAAACATTTATATAGTGCTCACTGTGTGCCTGCTACTATTCTCCGTAAGTCACGACACCCTCAAAAACCTTGTGAGGGGTTGATGTTTCTGCCTGCATGAGGAAACTGAGGCACAGACAGGTTAGGTAACTTGCTATGTTGTCCAGCCAGTGGTCTCAGCTGGGGTTTGAACCCCTCTCTGGGGTCCAGAGTCTGCGCTTGACCACTATGTAGGCCGTCTCCTGTATTTTCATGCCAGATCTAAAGATTGTCTCCCTCTCCCTAGGAGACTGCCAACACCAGTAGGACTCATCTTATGATTTGAAGTAAATTTTGTTAAAGTAGAAATTTTTAACAGTAATATTCATTGTACTTTTATCATCAAGCTTTTATCATCAAGAACATTTAAGGAGTGTTCTGTGTTATTAAGGTTATATCTGTTGTGAGCATATTTGAAAAATGCCTAACAATACTTACATCGAAAAAACAGGGTAGTGGTAAATGGGCATTATTTCAGGTGTGATGGTGTGTGTGTAGGTGACTTCTGGAGTACTTTAACTTTGTGCTCGGGTTGGTGAAGGGTTCTGTACTGAAGTGTTTCTCTCTTTTGCCCAGTTCTGTGATCTAGGAAAGAGTTCTGAAAATTTAAGCTCTAGTCTAGTATGTGTGTAATGTTTCACAAATCTAGGCACTTAATGCGCATTTCACTTATGGCTACCTGCAGCCCTTCTTTGAAGCCTTCTGGGATATTTCTTAGCACTTTGGTTGTTTAAAGACCAGAAATAGCCTGATTTCTCAAGGGTGAAGTATCTAAATTCACTGTGGCTTCTCTGAAACAGGAGCGGTTGTTTTAACAAAAGAATCCTGCATTGTACTCACACAGAGCTACAGCGAAGGAATGAAATATGGATGGAGCTCTGTCTGTGTTTCCAGGGGTGACTGTGCTGGAGAAGGGCCTGTAGCTGCTTTTCTGTTTTAACCTGTGTGCTTTTCCTCGTTCCCCAGAGAACTGGTAGTTTTACCAATACAGTGTCTTACAGACATTGCTTTATGTTAAAGATTAAAAATAGCAACCCATAGTGACCATTTTCTAGAAATATTAGTAATTCCAAAGTATGTTCTGTGAGACTCTAGTTTGGGGACATGATCTGCTAGAATACGGTTTTGTAACCATCCATTGAGGAATAATCGTGTAAATACCATCCTTTCAACTGCATGGATGTGTGTGTCAGCAAACAAGCTTGGAGGAGGTGCAGTGAGCATTTATACATGGATGACATTAAGAAGTCCCGTAATGACAAAAACTGGTTCAGCTTTGCTTGTTCAGCTCAGCATGTCCCACAATTATTTGAACTGAGAACTTTTCCCCCTGATATCAGTTCTTTGTTTGGTGCCCTTTGTATTCCTCAGACTGCTCTTTGGGAAATAATGTGGGTCAGTGCAATGGCGAAAACAGTATGTTATTTCTATTAGGTTTCAGAATAATGACCCATCAAAAGCAGTCATCAGTATTTCATAGTTAATAAATGGGTTTTAGGGACTAGCATTTAGAAATTGTTAGAAACTTAAGGTATGATGGCTCTTCCTTGAATTTATTACATACTATAATATCTTGCATTTATAGATATATTGCTTAAAAATACTTTTAATGTGTCTACTTAGTATATAATGATATAATTATCAACTTCATTAGTCCTGACTAATCGGGGAAGTTATGCAAATCTAAGATAGCCTTAAAAAACCAGAATGGTTTGTAAAGAAATGCAGTTTCATCGCTCAAAATAATTCATCAAAAATTACACTAACGAAATATTCCTAAGTGGAAGAGTCTGGATGGAAATTCTTTAAAGAATAAACTGACTTGTAGTTAGTTCAGGTACAAACATATTGGCACTTCTGAAATACTTGAGGTTATATTAAAACATTTCTCTCAAAAGTTTTAGCTGTTATTACATGCATCTTATTCATAGGATTTGCTTTCTAAGCCATTTCTGTTAGCTTAATCTATTGCAAATTCTTAATACAGTGTGTCTCCTTAAGCCTCAGTTATTTAGTGAGCTGTGTGCTAACTGAGAGTGGAAGGGAACAAAGGCAAAGGAGAGATCCTCTCGAGTGACGGAGAAAGGAGAGAAACCTCTTCCGAGCGGTGATAAAAACGAGCAAGAACCAGACTTGACTGTTACAGTTAAAAGGAGTGATTAATTGGTAAACCAAGAGGAAAGGCATGTGGTTGTTGAGTTCTGTAAGAGTCCACATCGAAGGCCAAGAGTGCTAGATCACAGTCGTGATCAAAACACGAAAGGAAAATGAAACAGTGCTGGAAGAGGAAGATGAGATCATTCGTGTTGGGCGCAGTGACCACGGTGGGTGGGTGTGGGGGAGGTCGGGAAGCAGGTGCCGCTCCAGAGAGGAGCCTGCAGCGGAGGCAGCAGCGAGGCTCATGCATGGGGTTGCCCTCACGGTTGCGCTGCAGGTACTGGTATGTCACACCCTCGGGAGGTGTCATGTCGGGGCTGGGAAAGACCCCCATGGAACTCCGTCGTCCTGAAAGTGCTACTTTTTTACGTGCTAAGGCTTCATCTCAGAATTTGTCCCGAAGAGCCCATATCTGACCCTTTGTTTTTTGTATATTTAAAATAGCCTGTGCACATGCGTTTCCTGAAATCTTGTCATATCCGCGGTTCTGTGCTGAGATTTCCTCTAGTTTTTACTTCCTTTGTCACGTTATACTCCTTTGCGGCAGAAGAAAATACCAAAAAGCTTGGTGGTAGCGCCCATTTTATTGGAGTGGCGAAAGCAAGGTGAAGGTGAAGTGGCTTATGCAAGGTGGCTTTCAAGTGTCGCTTAGACCAGGGGTTTGGTATTTTTATAGGGAAAAAATATAATGGCTAATTGAGCAGGCTTTCTGAATTTAACTTTTTTAATGCTTGATTGTACCCTTAAGTATATTAAGTCTTTCAAGTATTATCTATATTGGGACTGACTAATCTACCTTTTGTTATATAATGGATAGTTGATCCAGCTGTTCCTTTTAAGAAAATCCTTGATGTATTAGGTTGTTAAAACAAATTCTAACATTTGGTGCTCATTAGTGTTGTAACCGAAACAAAAACATTTTAATGGTTGATATTTTGAAGTTAGTGTAACTTTGCTGGAAAGGTATTTAAGCTACAGTATCAATTGCAAATAGGCCATGAGCCAATTTTCAAAGCTGTTTCTAAGTAAGACATTGAGGTTTTTCAGAATGCAAAAAAATACATTATGTGGCACTGTGCCAGGAGGCAAAGAAAAAAAAAACCCCAAAACCCAGAATGAAAGAATTGCATTTGTATCAGTTTGTATCGATAATTGCATTTCTAAGTGAGTGTTGTAAGGTATTGTGCAAGAGTTTAGAATAAACACCCCAATGTGTACAACAGTTGCCTTATTTTAATTGTAGAGCATGAACAAGGTGTTCTGAATATAAAGCAGGATGGGATTACCTGGATGACAAAACTTCATCTCTGTATTTAGGGTTTATAGCTAATTGACCTGCCGCAAAATGGGATGCTTCTGCGTTTTGACTGGACAATTCAAGAAAATGACTGGTTATCATTTACCTATTAAGGTAAAACAATGATTTTCTGCAATCTAATGATTCAAACGGTAAAATCTCTACATAAGATCCTGGCTGCTTGTTTTTTGGCTGGGCAAAAGAATTTGAAAAAGATTATTTTTTTCTCAGAGAATACTCAAACTGTGGTGAATGCAAAAGCAAGGCACAGTTAAGCATTATTGGTGTTATGTGTGCGTTTAGAATGGATCCTGCACCTCATTTGTCATCCTAAAGCAAAAAGGAAATGGGAGACAGTGATTAGATTGATGGTAATACCACCTAATGGTTTATATGTGCGTTTGACGTTGAACCATAGACACTCTCACTGGCAAGAACTTTAGTTTTTTTGAATCTCAGTGCATGTTTTATTCAAGGTTGTTTTAATTTGTGTGATTTTTCAATGCAAGATAAAAGATACATACCTATTAGTTCTGTCTTCCACATGTGTTTTTGAAATATACACACTTGCAGTGTTACTCACATTAGCACTTACACAGCCCTTTGTGAGTTTCTGGTTATCTGAACAGTATGTTTAGGTTATTTGGAGTTATTTTTATTATGACTGTGGACTGATTTGTTTTGCATGTTTTGGCTTTATCTGGACCTCAGCTGGATAGTTTAATGACAATTCGATTGTAGCATTATTTTGAAGGCTTACTCTTTACTCCCCCCCCCCTCTGTGATACTTTTGGGGGTGGAAATATGTTTTGGGGCATAGTGTTTGGAGAAGTATGAGCCACTTGACATCCTTTAATATCCAGAGTAATTTACAGTCAAACTGCAGAAAGATAGAAGGTGGGTAGATTTGTTTGGGAAGCATTTTCAATGATGCAAACAAACAGTGCTGCCAGATGACTGATAAAATCAGAACATAATTTTTCTGATGATGGAGTCGAAGTAGCAAGCATTACCATAGGAGAGTTTGAGGACTAGGAGTCCATTTCTAGCAGTCGAGCTAGAAACCTGTAAAACTGTGAGGATGTCATCTCGAAGTTCATTTTCTAGTTATGATAAACATCACCCTGTTTCCTGGGTGATAGCTTGTGTCTGTTCTGGGTAGCTTTTTAGAACAGATACTGTATGTGTGTGGTGTACAGTTCAAAGGGTGAACAGGCCATTGGTCTCTACCCTGGGCTGCAGTTCCTCCCTGGGAGACACCAGCCAGCTGATACGGTTTCTTAACTGTCTTTCCAGAGGTTTTATGCAAATACAAGCCTATGTGTTGTGTGTGCCTATACTTTATTTTACAATTTGTTATCCAAATTAAGTTGTTTCCGTTCTTCAATTTTATGAAATATGCCGCGATAAAATTATTGACAAATCTTGTTTAAAAAAGTAAAAGATAATTTTGAAGGTGCTGAAGCAGGATGACCGTTCTAAAGGAGACTCCGATATGCATCTGCACTGAGCACTGCCAGACAAAATTTTGTAGAAGGCCAAATACCTTCACAAGGAAAAGCATTGGGGGGCTGGGGAAGTGACCGGAACATTGTGTGACCTTGGTAGCCAGTGTTGAAGGAACATGTTTGAATCTCTTCAGTTTTATTTTCTTGTAAAATTAACTTTATTGAGGTGTAATTTGTGTGTAATAAAATGTTCCCATTTTAAGGGCATAGTTTTAGGTGTCTGACACATCCCTCTCTGCAGCCACACAATCACAGTCAAAACACGGACCATTTCTGTCACTTTCCAAATTCCTATGCCCCCCCACCCCCCAGGCCCTCCTCCCCTTTGCAGCCCTGGACAATCAATCACCCATCAACTTCTGCCACCCTGTAGTCGCTGGACCAGTTCTTGAGTGTCCTGCAAGCGGCATCCCGCTTCTCTTGCTCAGCATCACGTTCTGAGATCCATCCGCGTGGCCTGCGTGGAGTGGGTTGCTCGTTTGCACTGCTGAGTTGTGCCCCACTGCGCGCTCAGACCGCAGCCCAGTTACCCACGTTCTGCTGGGCCGTGGGGCTGCTCCTGGCTTTTGTGGTTACGATGAACGAAGCACCCGTGAACATTCACGTGCAAGTCTTTGTGCAGTAATGTGTCTTCGGAGCTCTGGGGTTAATGCTCCGGAGTGGACGTGCGGGGTCACAGAGTAAGTTTACATCTCACTTCACGAGGACCTGGCGAGCAGCGCTCAGAGCTGTGCGGTTCCACATTCCCACCCGCAGTGCGTGCAAGTCCCGGGTGTCCCCGTGCTCCCGGCACTCGGTATCGCCTGTCTGTTTAATTCCGGCCACTCTGCCGGGTGTGTAGCCTTGTCTCTGCGTGTGCTTATTTTCCATACATGCAGCCTCGTTTGTGAAATGCCTATTCAAATGCTTGCCCACTGTAAATTAGGTGGTCTTCTTGTTACTGAGTTTTAAGGCTTCTTTATGTGTTCTGGGTACAAGTCCTTTGGTAGGTATATGTATTATGAATATTTTCTCCAGTCTATGGCTTGCCTTTTCATTTTCTTTCTTTCTTTTAATCCTCCCCAGAGGATATGTTCATTGGTCTTACGGAGAGAAAAACATGAATGTGAGAGAGAAACGTTGTGTGGTTGCGTCTCGTATGCGTTCCGACCAGGGTATGTGCCCTGACCGGAATTGAGCCCAGGACCACACTCCAGCCAGCTGAGCCCCCGCCCACCGGCCGCGCATCCTTTTCCTTTTCCTGTTGGTGGATGGTTTTGGAGGGCACACATATTTATTTTGATATTTAGTTTATCGATCATTCTTGCACGGCTTGTGCTTTTTGTATTTTGTCTAAGACATCTTTGCCCAGCCCAAGGTCTTAAAGACTTCCTCCTAGATTTTCTTTCTGCAATTTCCGTTTTTCACTTTCACTTTTATGTCTGTAACCTATTTCGAGTTAATTTTTGTGCACACTGAGTACGGTTTGTGCGTGTGTGAAGTCAGTCGCAACCCACTGACCGTGTTTGCACAGGGAGACGACTTTGGTGACAGTGCCAGAGGCTGCAACCTGAGGGTAAAGAGACAAGCGGGGAGTTCCTAGTGACCTGAACTGGGACAGCAGTCACATGTGTGGAGAGAGCAGGGAAGCGGACCGATTTGAGGCTCTTTAGAGACAGGACAAATTGGACAGGGAGTAGAGAGCGGCTGAGGGTTGTGGTTCCAGGAGAGAGTGTGGCCTGTGACCAGCTCTGGAACACGGGAAAAGGAGATTTAGGAGGGATGGGGAAGAGCTCTGTCTCCACACGGTTGACTTAGGAGACAGGAGGATACTTAGTCCTCACCCTCATGCCCGCACATTGGGGCATAGCCAGATTCTTAGTGAGAACCTTTAAAAAAATTAAACCACTGTAACCAGTTTTCTGTGTTGTTATACAGTGTCCATTATGGTATTTTTATAGCTTACCAACACCATGGTTTTGTAATGAAGCTACTATGTACTTGCTATATAAAAAAATGATCTTTAAAAAAAATGATGCCATCAAAGTGGTTCCCACCGCATTTCTCTCCTGTTTCCATCATACCATAACCACTAATAGGGATATTCTTTCATTCTTCATCTAGATCTGCAGACATCTCATACCATGCTTTTCATGTAAGTGAATTGTATTATCCGTATTTATTTTGATGTTCACATGATCCCAAGTACCATCCCCACCCCATGCTATTTAGCATAAAGGTATTTGGCTCTGCTTCTTCTTAGTGAAGAATGGTGTTTAGAACCAAAGACCTAGATGCTAGGTGTGCTCATTGCTTTTAGGTCCTATCAGTGGACAGAGCTGGGAAATTATAAATAAAGGTATGTGTGTATATACACATATACACATGTATTCTATATATATAGGTTTATCTGTATCTTTATGGATATGTAGACATTAAGATATATAGAGATATAGCAGAAATAAATATAGATATGTATGCTGTGTATAGACATATATGTATATGTATATGTGCATGATATGTATAGATATATATCTATGTCTGTATATCATACATATCAATGTTATTTCTGTATCTATATAAATAACTGTAAGTTGATACCTTTAATCTTAATCCAATATCATAGGGGTTCCCCCCTCCCCCCAAGCTTTTCTCTTTTCATGTGAGGAAATCTGCGTCCCACCAACCTCAGTATATTTACTTATTTGCTCCACTACCTTGCATATAACAAACACGTCTTCTGGCTACAGTCGACCAGATTTGTGCCCCAGGACATGCTGCCGCCCCTGCCCCCAGCAGCCCCTGCCCAGCGCAGGGGAAAGGAAAGAGGACGGAAAAGAAGAGAGAGGTAGGAAGGTCCTCCTAACGCAGGTAGCCCGAATTATTCATCGGATGAAAAACAAAACCTGAAGGGAGGAAGGAGCCATATAGAATTTTAAACTTGAGAATAGCCAACTTTATCAATATCTTTTAAAAAACTGTTTCTGGCTTTTATGTCACAAGCTAAGTTCATGAAAATATTTTTGTAGTGCTTTTTGCCTTTTATCTTATTTTTGACACTTGTATTTTTTAATTCATCTGAGATTTTTATGGGATTATTTTAGGATCTAACTATAGTGTCTTTTTCCAAATGGATTACCAGTTATTCCAGTGTTAGTATTGACTAATCCATCTTTCCACCGCTGCTCTGACATGCCGTCTGCTCTGGATCTTGTTTTACATGGTTCTGTTTCCACACTCCTAGGTTCCATTTACCTCTTTGTGTCTTTCACTGCATGCCTGTCAGCGGGGCAGTGGCATATTAACTCACAGGGTGGCTGTTGGCATTAAATGAGAAATGCACGTAAAATGATTAGTGCTAGCTCTCCAGTACAGGGTAGGCAACACATACACGTGCTATCCATTGTTAAATTCTCTAAAAACGAATCAAGTTTAAAAACAGGAGTCAATTGTAGATGAAAAAAAAAAGGTAAAAAGTGTAGTAAGAAGTACTGGCACCTTTTTCTTTCCATAAAAATGTACACTTCCTAATTTTTATACTATGCTTATAGAATGGCAGGAGCTGACATTCCTCATGTGTAGATAAATTATATTAAGAAGTGTAACCAAGAGTAGATGAATTTCAGTTATTTAGGATTATAGGTGTCCTCCATGACAGCGTCTTTATAGGCAGAGTCTGCCTTATTTCACTGGACAAGTATTTACTGAGCACCTCAGTGTGCCCAGCACTGAGCTTAGAACAAGACACGACATCACCCTTGAGCACTTGTGCATCTCACGTCTAGTGGGGGAAACAGATGTGTACAGAAAGAAGTATAAATGGCATGGAAATGCATATATATATAGACCAATGTTTTTAGTTGTCTTCAACTGATGTGGAAACACACCAGAACTGCACACAGTCACTGGGACCTCTTCCTAAACTTATGAATGGATGATAAGAATATTTAAATAGTGTTTTTATGCTAACTTCCTATGAACTCTGTTTCTGAGGACTTCTTTGTCTCTCCACCCCCTGCCCTCGAATCCTTGTATGATACCAATCACAAAGAAGGCAGAAGGTCACATTTTTGGAATGCTTCTTTGCTATGTTTTCTGCTGTGAAAGAGGGTAACTCTGCATTCCCCGTGTAAGCCTGAGGAGGGAATGAGTATGTACTGCATGTGAACAAACGATGCTGGTTTCAGTACCGCATCCGAACATTGTTTTCTCTGGATGCTCCCTCCAGTTCTTCGACTCAAGTTGTGTAATTAATTTGTATTTTTACAGGCTCAATTGAATGCATTTTACATTTCAGGAATCTGCTCTACATATTATGCTCCACACCTGTGGCAAGATGACTTGAACCGTTCACTTATAAAAGAGAAACACATTGTCAGGGGCAGCCCAGCTTTGAAGCACGCGTCCTGTTTTTTGCTTGGCGGCCACATGAAAAATACCAATTACGGAACCTGGGAGAAGAATGAAGTTACTTGTAAACCTGGTAGTCATACCAAAAATGCCCTCTAAATCAAAACCATGCACCGAGCTGCAGTAGACCAGATCTGTATAGCATAAACCCTTCAAGATCCGTGTTGCTGAAAAACCCTTCGTGGTTGGGGAAGGCAGCTTTAACAAAACAGTATTGTTAAAGATAGCAGAAGTGAGACAGCTGGCGGCCAGCCCGACGAGCGGCTTGTTCTGGGAATCTCTGCAATGAAGGCCCTGGGTGGGTCATCCCAGCCAGCATCAGAGGCCTGGCACAGGCCATATTTCTAGTATATTTCTGACACTCTTTCAAAGCACATGAAATATTTTGACACGGGGAACTGTGGAATTTCCAGAAATTGAAAACATACAGAAAAGCACCATTTCCGTTGGAATGGAAACCATCACACGTGATGTTATATGTCAATTATATCTCAATAAAGCTCGAAAGGTAATCATGGCCGCTTCAGGTCTCGACGAGAATGACTTAGATTCGGGTACAGTGTCAGAATCTGCCTCCTGGGGGCACATTCATTCTTAGAAAATTGTCTTCGGGAGGGAGTTCAGATCTGAGAGGTCACGAGCTGCCCCTCAGAGTCGGAAAGACCGGTTGGCTTTGCTGCAGAGACTTAGAGGCTGACTTTGGGGCCAAACAGCAGGAATCTGTTTAAATGTAAATGCCAATTCTGTCACTTCCTCGTCTATGGAACACTGGACTTCGTCTTTCTGTGTCTCAGTTTCTTAAGCTGTGAAATGTGTAGGGTAGGTTTTAGCATTTCAGATGTATACACTTAAAGTAAGAACACGAGAAATGCTTAGCATATCATTTGCGCATGGGCAACACTCAGTAAATGCTGGCGTCAAGGTCAATGTGAGCCACTGTCTGCCCCTCAGGCACTTTCCCTCTGTCTTTCTTTACTCTGCTGGCTCTTATTTTTTCCTTCTTTCCTCTTCAGTTTTCTAATCTTCCCACTTTCTTTATTCCACTATCTCCCTTTCCACTCCTTCTCTTTTAATTCTGTTTTCTCCCACTTCACCCCAAGTTTTTACTATCCTTTGACATTTCCTGATTCCTCCTACTTGGTTGGCCAGGCTCTGTGACCATCCTTTCCTCTTCCCCTCATAAGCCTCTGTCCCTGCCTCAGGGCCCCTTAACCTGACGTCTCTGATGCCCTTCAGAGGCCTAACGAACCCCTGAAATTATCCACTAAGTTTTATGATGGTGTATTTTTTTGAAGGAAAGTTTCCATGGTTCTTTACCCAGGTTCACAGGATTTCACGCATTCTCCAAGGTTAAGAACCATTGATCAATGGGATGTGACTATCCCCAAATGACTTGTTGGGCCCCTTCGCCAGTTGGGTTTACGGGACCTCTCTATACATGGGAAGGTGCTCACCGCTTCGCTGCCTCCAGGCAGGGAGCACCCGAGATTTAATCCCAGGAAACTGATTACCTGCTGCATTACTGTGTTGTGCTTTAATATTTGCGTGCAGCAGTTTTGTTTTCTAAAACATTAGTGGTTTTAGAGAAACAGCATTACACGTTCCATAGTTATTTCCCCTGTTTCAAATACTCATGACAAATGACCAGCTCAATTTAAAACAAACTAGGTATTTCTCATTTTAATTTCTTTTCCATTTCTGCATGATACACCCAAGCCAACTTGGAGACAAAGCATTCAGTATTTTAGAAACCAATTGTCTAGTGAAAAAGCAATGTGTTTGGAATGAGTTATAAGTTCATTAGGAAAAAATTCCAGATTGACAGCACTTTGGGTTTCTTCTAAACCTTTGAACAAGGCAGGCATGTCAGCGATAACAAAACAGTAATGTAGGATTTTGGTATATATTTTTTCTAGTTGGCTAAAGAGCCCACGTTCTTAACTAAAATCGTCATTCACATGAATCATCACGACAGCCTGAAAAATTTAAAACTCCTCAAGGAAAAGAAGATCCCCAAGCCACACATTCTTTGCACATCTTATCTTGTGCAAAGTCTAGAGCAGAAAAACATCCCTTTGAAAACAGCACTTCTTTCATCTCTGCACTGATAATTCTGACCTCAAAAATAAAGCGCCATTTTCAAGGGCCTGGATTCCACTGGGAAGTAATCAAACCAAATTAACGAGCACAAACCCCTTATTCCCCACACACACTTAAAAAAATACTGATAATCTACCCTGGCCAGGTAGCTCAGTTGGTTAGAGCGTCGTCCTGATACTCCAAGGTTGAGGGTTTGATCCCTGGTCAGGGCACATACAAGAACCAACCAATGACTGCATCAGTAAGTGGAGGAGCAAATCAGTGTTTCTGTCTCCTGATCTGTGTCTAAAACCAGAGAGTAAATAAATAAACCCTGGCAACCAGTCCTGGTTTACTGAGTGTGAGGAGCTCAACTGACACAGCGCCACATACTTCAAAAGTAGAGAGTGCCTCGTGCGTGCTGGGCTCGGGGAGTACAAGAGTGAACACGGCAGGCAAGGTCCTTGCCCTTGAGGAAAGCATACAGATATGCACGCATAAATAGCTATGCATGCACATACACATGCATGTATTGTATGTGCTCACATCCAAATAGAGGTAGGTGCTGTAAAGAAATGGATAGGACCAAGGGGGAGTAAATTGTGCCTTAGAATGCCATCTACAGTCATCGGGTGGTAAAACAGAGCCCTCCTCTGAGTCCTGATTAATCACTTTTCTGGGTTCTAATGACGAAGTCGGCGGCCGCCCCTGACTGGTGGCTGTTCCGAAAATCAGCAGCTCCAGCCATCCCCGGGTGTGTACGCCTTGACTGATGACCTGCACACTGGAAACAAGCCCGTGCAGATGACCGTGCAGGAGACGCCCGCCACAGCCCAGACGGGGGACAGAAGCTGGACGAACTCTGCTTTTCATGACCCTAGGCTACCCTGACTCGACAAGGCCCGACCGGAGAAGCAGATGTCCCGGTTGGGCCCTGTCTCAGAGCTGTCCCTGAACTCCGCTCTCTGAGGGGCACGGTTTGGACTCGACCCCTGTAGGCTGCCCCCTGCGTTATTCAGGCGATGAAATGGACGGCCTCTGTGGCCTGCTTTTAGCTGCTTAGAGAAACACCCCGTTGTGCTGTTACTGCGTTGCTGTTCTATTTTGTCGCGTTTGGTTAGTATTATGCCTACCCAGAAGGCTGCTTTGAAGCCTGAGGTTTAAGGGGGTAAGTGAGGACATCCAGCTGCATGCGATGAGCAGGGTTTAGGGGAACGGGGAGAGGGGCTTCTCTAGACCACGAGCGATGCTGTTCGTCCGGTTCCGCCTGAACCACTTTCACACTTGTCTAGGGCTAGGGAGCTTCAGGGGTCCCTAGGAGAGCCCTCAGGTCTGCTGTGGGTCTCCGTTTTTCAAAGGAGGGGGCTCTCTGCCCACCCCCCTTTCCCAGAACTCTGGAGCTGCTACTACTAGACACAAAGGGAAACAAAGAGCTTGGAAACAGTGAATGGATTCTTGCTACTGTGTCATAGAACATTCTGGAGCGACACTGTGTGGTTACCAATCTGGAGGACAAGGGTCCTCCTCACCTGGGCTCCCCTGTTCTTCTCTGCTTCTCCCCTTTCTCCTCTGCCCTTCTCAGACTTTTGTGGGAAGGAAAGTAGGGAAAAGAATGGCAGCTCTGGAGGGCCACTCTCTGGGAGTCATGGAAAACTTGTTAGCAATGGCAGGTTGAAGCAGTTACTATTCAAACGCCCTGAAAGTTACGCTCTTCAGTCTTCTAACCCAATGGAAAACTACATTATCCTCATTACGAAGAATATATATGGAAGTGGCTAACACACTGAACTACTTAGCAAGCAACATATTTTAGCTAATAATGAGCCCTAACCTTTACAGGATTAGCACATGGAAATCGTTACTATGCACCAGCAGACAGGTCCCTGTCACCATACTTCCTCAGTCAGGGACTAAGTCTTCATTATACCAGGGCATTCTGATCTTGGCAGTTAATTTGGATGCTAAGTGCTTTCCCTGACTGTTGAAGGGACATTTGAAGAAATGACTGCCTTCACTTTGTGGTGTGCTTCCTCTGTTTTATTTCAGAACGTGTGCTTCTCCCCACCTTTGGGAGATATTTTCACCATTTCAAAGTGTGCATACTGTTAAGAGTCCCTTAATTTTTTAGTTCTAAAGGTATGTGATTTGAAGGCTTCCTACCTAATGGGGCTGGAATTTTTCTCCAATTATAGGAGAGGCAAGCCATCTTCTCCAGTTTCAGAAAAAGAATGCAGCTGCTTGCAAGGGGTCTGAGCTAACAGGACATTTAATATTTTGAAAAATATGTCCTGGGGGCCTAAGACTTTTCTGTTCAAAGAGATATTAAATTATTTAGCTTGGCAGCTCCAAGATGTGACTATTTCGAGCCCTTTCACCGTCATTTATTTTTTTTATTGAGTTCCAATGGAAGAACGGAAAACTTTATCCTGACATGTATAGTCCTTTATTAGATCTCACGTGGAAACCCTGGGCTGCAGCCGACCACACGTGCCTGTGATCTGCAGAGGCACATTCTCCTTTCAGTGGGCCAGGGTTTAATTTTAAAAATTCGCAGCAAACGGCCGAGCTGCAGCCCAAACCCCCTCCACCGAGATTCCTTCCGGCCCACATGAAACTAATAGTTCCAGGCTGCCTTGCTGCCACTCATGAGTAATCCAGGTATGGCTGCTGACTGTTTTTAATTTTCTTTTTCAGAACTTAAAGGCAGCGTTTGCCTTTTTCCCGTGAGAAGCCAGTGATAATGTGCCCGAAATTCCAGCAACCGGGATAAGCAAGCCTTTGCATGCTGACGTAACTAGGCTGTGTGTTAGGGCCAGGATAGGAAGATATGAGCTCGATGACAGACATAGTACAGCGGAGGGCAGACACGTGATGGGGGATGGAGGGAAAAGGAGCATGCTTGAGGGATTTGCCCCTCAGTCTTTGAATTTGGCGTCCTGGAAAGCAGCTATTTCCTGTGCCAAGACAGCCATTGATACCACTTGCCACTTTGGGCCAGAATGTTGAAGTGGATGGACAATGTGTTTTTATGTTCATTAAAGTTCTTGCTATAAGAATAATTCTTGTTCTTGCTAAGAACAAGACTAGGTAGGGATCTGGGTTCAGCCCCTCGTCGTCCCTGTCAGACGAAGAGTAAACTCTTAACTATTAACCAAGTGACTCCATTTACGAAGGGATGAGCTATTCTGTTTACAACGGTTGATATTGATATACTTTCTAACTTAAAGAAGAGTTACAAAATCGGTACTAGGAAATTCCATACACACACACACACACACACACATACATATATATGTACATACATATATACACACATGTATATATACACAGATGCATGCATGTATATAAATATATACACACACACACAGTTTCTGAGATTTACCAGTTTACTGAGTTTTAAATTTTTCTATGTATGCATAATGGTTTTCTGAACCATTTGAGAATCAGTTGCCAACATTGTACCCATTTTATCCCTAAACGCTTCAGTATCTATTTCCTAAGAAGGACATTCTCTTATAATAAAATACAGTATACTTATCAAAACCTGGAAATTCAGCATTGATATAATACTGTCTTCTAGTCCATATTTGTACAAATTTGTCCGTTGTCTCAATAGTACCTATTGTGGCTTATTTTTTTCTCAGTCCAGTATCCAATCCAAGATCACCCATCCCACTTAACTTTCCTGTCTAACCAGCTTCGTTTAATCTTGAACAGTTCTTTAGCCTTCCTTTTCCTTTTTGACCTTAACATATTTGGGAGACTAGAGGTCAGCTACTTTGGAGGAGAGCCCTCCATTTGCATTTGTCTCATTATTAGATTGTCTAATGATTAGTTTGTCGCAATTCGATTGAGGTCTTGTAGTTTTGGAAAGCCGTGGGAAGGAGGCGGGGCCCTCCTCGGGGGGTCATGGCAGCAGGCCCATGAGAGACTGACCAGTTTGTGCAGATCTTACTGATTTTTTCACTTGGTTAATTTCCATCCACCAGGTTTCTCCACTGTAAAATGATGGGTTTTCCTTTGCAGTTAAAATGTAATTTGTGGGGGGATGCTCTGAAACGGTACACGGCTTGTTTCTGATTGAACTCTTACTCCGTGGTTGTAGCATCCATTATTCCCTTCTTCCACACTTATGGGTCGGCCTGGAATTCCATGGAGCAGCTTCCTTTTTAAAAAAAAAATTCTATCTTTTTAATTTGTATCAGTTTGAACTCATAGATTCTGACTTTACTCAAGGAGTTCTCCTTCATTGGGTCATTAATTGTTTTGATTCTTGAATTGTTCTAGATTTGTCCTGCTAAAGCCCCCCAACAAACTGCTCCTCTGCTTTGTTCTGTTTTTTTGGACGTGTTTTCCTCATTCTTTGAGAATTTCTTACTTTCTGGTGTAATAAGATGTTCTAGGCCCTGCCTTGCCCCGGCCCTGGACTCAGCCTTTTCCTAAGGTGCCCTGACTCCTTTCGGTGGTGAATGGCACTTTACGCCAAGAGCTGAGCGCATGGGGAGCTCATGGCTGCTGATGTGCCGTTGCTGCCAGGTTCTCGCAGGTCTCACGTCTCTCAGACTGAGCGAGGAGATGCGTGCGCGTGCATATATGCGCCCATATCTACGTATAAACTAAAGCTCTGTATCTAAATCGAGAGATTCATAGTAATTATTCCAGTTTGAACCCAGCACCCCATGATTCATTCCAGTCTTCCTCTGTATTTCTAACTCCATCTCCAACAGTGAAAAGCATGGCTTTATGATACTGTTTTATGTCCCTAGTATGTTGTCCAAGTCTTGGCATTAAGTGGTAAATACGTGTTGTAAGGACTTAAATGAATGAGGAAATTAAACAGTCACGGTGTTATCTCTGTACGTACCCTCACTGCTGAGACCAGTGCCGAGCATGGGTTAGCTGTTGAATAAAACTGTTGAACAAATGGTTCTCTTCTCTCCAATATCTTTATTTTTTACTTTCAAGCCACATGGAACATGACTCCATGTGAGTACTCTTTTTTTTTTTACTATTTAAAGCACAAATCCAGATAAATTATTCAGTGACCACAACCAGTCTTTTTTGCAATGAGAAAAAAATTATAAATAAAAATAAAATTGCAACATAAGAAAAATAGTTTCTTTGTTATGTTCCAAACAACCCTTGGACGTGGGCGACACCATTGAACAGTTTTCAGTATTTCTAATGACAAAAACTGTAGCTCGCGGGGGTTGTCTGGCACATTTTTCCCTTTTGTCAGCTCTGGCCAAGTGAAATATGCTCTTCATCTGCATTCTCTTCCTATGCTCCTGCTGTCAAGGTCAGAAGAGGCTCCATTCACTGCTGCTTATTATTAAGCTGCTGTAAACAAGGCAGCTTGAAGATAACTTATGAGCCAGTGACTAGAAATTTCTGATAACCTTAAGGCTCCTTGCCAAATTGTATTATTAACTTGGGGAGTAGTCTGGGGAAAACAGTGGGGTTTCATTCACCTCTGCCCTCAGAGGTTAGAGATTGACAATTCAGGACAGCCATTAATGATGTTACTTCTTGAAGTGGGGTTTTTTTCTTAAACCTCAGGAAATGGGATCTATTTTTTTTTCTCCCTGATGTAATTAAAGCTCACAGCTTCTTGCTCATAAACTCTTAGTTTATCCCCAGAAACTTGTTTAAAACTACTATATTTTTGCTTTTTTTTCATTTACCTAAAGAATGATAAATAGAGCATATGCTTTGTGACTTCTAATAGAGATGTCAAAGAAACAAGGTCTTTTACTAAACATAAAACAAAGCCTTAAGTTCAGTAAGATTTTCCCCCAAACTGGCTTGGAATTAATTTTTGTTTTAAAGATGTTTTCCTTCAACACAGCTTCCTCAACCCCTTATGGAAATACTGGGTTTAAATCTTGCCCCATGCTGATCAGGGCAGTGCCAGGGGTCTGCAGCTTTTAGAACGAAGGGAAACGCCAAGACGTTGAAAGCCCTTCTGTCTTGAAAGCCTTTCCTTTTTAAAGAAAAACGGCTAGGTGTCACTTTACATAAATCGTCTTCATTTTTGAAGGCAACGTTCTATGGCTTCATATCTTTTATGTGTAGACGTATAGAGCTAAAATCCCCAATTTGTCGCTTAAAAAATACTTTGGGGAGTCGGTGGTGGTGTCCTATCAGGTTCCTTGCTGCCTAGTTTGTTCTATTGCTCCATCATCAGCCTAGCATTGCTGAGTTCTCTCTCTCTCCCTCTCTCTTTCTCTCTCTCTCTCTCTCTCTCTCTCTCTCACACACACACACACACACACACACTATTAGCTAATAGAGGCTAGTAGGTATACTGCCAAATTTCCAAAAATGTCTGTGTCCTTTTAGCCAAAGTGATCTTTTTGTTCTGTTTGAATTTTCACTTAAGGGCCCCCTGTTCAGTTTTATAACCTGGTATTTTCCTTGAGGAGTACATCTCAGGAACATAACCGCATGAGATGCAGTCATCCTTCACACGTGCTCACATTTGTATGTGCTATGTTTATATGTGAGCATGAGGGGGTAAGTAGGTGCTACCTTAATTATCTCATGGAGCGGGATTTAGAAAAATTATTAACTCTTTGTTTAAGTTGTTTCAGGAAAGCATCTATCACTTTTGTTATGAAAGATCTAAAACACAGAAATTCAAATTAATCTGTAGCTTTGTGTATTTATGATTCTTTTTTAGGGAACTCAAAACAGTGAAGTCGGTTCCTAGAATTTTTCATAGAAGAAAAATACAGATTTTTTGGCTACTGATTGGCTCAACTTGGGTAGTTTCTAATACCTTCAGTTTCTTCAGTGATTAACATTTATACAGAAAGGAACGTCGTGAAGATAATTTTTAGATGGGCTTTCCTTAAGATCAAACTTTTCAAGGGCTCATATTCTTGATTCACATTATGTTACGCATTTTTCATCTTATTTCAGAAATCTGTATTTGGCAATAAATTGAGTAAACTAGTATGATCATCAATGAAAGATGAATATTGTTTCCATGTGAAACCGAGGCTAATAAATTCTCATAATGCCTGTGATTTCAGTAAGACTCAAACTTTCCTTTGCCAAGCAATGAAGTGCTTAATGTAATTACAGTTTTCTTTTAAAAAGGGAACAGAATAAATTCTGTGCATTTTGTGAATTTTCCTAAGTTCTAAGGCTCAGAGCCTTCAGTAACTACAAATAAGAGCAAATGTCCTTGTATTTTTCCAGCATTAGAGGTGCCTCAGGCCCTGAGTGGTTGTTTGTTTGTTTTAAATCGCAGGTACTAATAAAAGAAAAATATTTTTGAATGTAAATATTTACGGGGAGTTTCTTAATCATAGGTTTCACATAGCACTAACAAAGCAGTTCTTCACGTAAAATATAAAAATGAGTCCATTTAAAAACATAAGAAAAATGCCCGTAACAAGTTGAGTGTGTTTGGGATTGAGGAAACAAAATACTAACCCCTTTCTTAGTTAAGGCCTTTGTGCTGCTCTCTAGCAAGCCTTTATTTTTTTCATTAAAGTAGCCCCAAATTAGTATCTTTAAAAGACCATGAGATTGTAACCAAGCGTTACGTTTTAACAAGGGAATGCTTTCTCTCCGAGGAGCTGTAAAGCTTGTAGAAACCGTGATCATCTGATCTAAAAGCTCACGATAATTTTAAGGATTAGTTGATTCAGGCTACCAAAGTACAAACTAAATTATATACATGATGAAGCAACTGTAAAGGAAAGTAGAGGGAACTTTTCTCCTTGATCTTCTCCACATTTTGAGAGATGTAACTTATAGGCAACTAAATTTGCATAGTAGCTGTTGAAATGAAACTATGAAAGTTGACTCTTTATGAAGAGTTCCGACCACCTCTTATACCTATTATTATTATAGCTCTAAGTGAAAATTAGATGATTATCAGGTGAAAGGAAATCACTACTTTAGTTTACTGATTTGGGGAGTGGGTAAAGTGAAGATAGACAAAAAGCATTTTGGGCTTATCATGGTATGGGGCTGGTGGGTCTTTTAGCCTGGGCCTTACATTCATGGAGGGCCTTACATTGAAATTTTTTGTATTATCCCCAATTAAGGTTGTATATGCAGTTGTATGTTGTTGGGGGTTTTTTTGCCTCTGTGTGTTAAAAATGCTAAACTATCAAATATATTCTAAATTATTTTAACTATTTTGGCTTTTTTTTTCCTTTTCCTAGGAGCATACAAGAGTGGAAATGGCTGGACCGTCTGTTCACCCCTTAGAGGGGCAGAATATTTTAGGTAGGAAATAGCATCTGAAAACTTTCATTATAGATGCTTATTGTAACGCATTAAGAGTTTTGATCTTGCTGTTGCATTTTTAAGATAGGTACATGATCCTGAAGTTTCTCCCTTTCTTATCTGTAACTTTTTCTCCAGTCCCAGAGAAAGAACCTGGCTGTCGTTAGAATGTATTTCCCTATTTGCTCATACCTGGGGGACATAGAAAGCAATGGTTCCAACTAGAGGCAGTTTCCCAGGGGACATTTTTTGCAACGTCTGGAGATGTTTTTGTTGTCACAACTCAGGTGGGAGGGGGCGTGCTCATGGCAACTAGTGACTAGAGGCTGGAGATGCCCTGGATGTCCTGCCACGCCCAGGACATTCAGCCCCCACAAGGAAGAGTTCTGTGGTTCCCAGATGCCTGCAGTGCCAGGGCTGAGAAACGGTGACATACAGCAGTCTCAGGATTGCTAGCCTGTGCCCCCACAACAAGCACATTCACCAACTCGGATATGATATTCATGTGCAGTTTTTTCCTTCAGCCTTACAATATTCAGTCAAAGCACCGTCATCCCAGGTTTACTAGTGTTAGTTCTATCCTTCTGCACCCCTGCCAATGTGCTTATGTCATTGATAATTCAGTCAGGGTCATTTGTTACTGTTTTTATTCAGTTTGGGGTTTGTTTATTCGTTTATTGTGAGTGTGGGACACGCGATTCTCAGAGTCAGAACAGTGCGAAAGGGGATCCTCGGAGAAGTGGGGATCCGTTCTTTAAAAGCCCTCCCAATGATTCTGATTTCTCCTGCTTTCAGAACTCGTGGTCTAGCTCATGGACTTTGGAGTCCGACCTGAATTTACATCCGGTTTCTGCTCACCACGTATGTAATGTTTGGTAAGTCCCTTTCCCTCTCGCACCTCCCAACTCCTACCTCTGAGGGCTGTTGTGAGGATATGCAGGTGTACAGGCAGAGTTAACTCCCATGCCACCCACAGTGGGCCCCGTGATGGCTGTTTTCACTCCTTCACGTCTCCACGCAGCAGCTGTCCCTTGTGTGGCTGCTGTGTACCGAGGTGCCGTGGTCTTTCCTCACTCCATCCGTGCGTTTGAGAAGTTCTCATTTCAGGGGGCTTACTGTGGTTTTGCAGAAAACCCAACGACCATTTGTTACATCGACGTACAACATAAGAGGTCGAGATAATGAATCACGGTTTTTGCGGAAGCTTTTCCCCAGAAAGCCTAACTGATGCAGCAGACTGTGTAAGCATCTCTCATGTGAACTGCCATGGTAAAAACACAGAGAGAGAGGAATAGATATGACCATGTCTCTGATTCTCTCAGATCTGAGTCATTTCAGGCTTTTAAAAGTGAATGGGCATCAGACCGTTCGAAGCTGGATTCTCTAGTAGTGAGGCGCTCACTACTGCAGACGGGCGCTCAGTGTTCTTCAGTTCTAGACACTTAAGTGGTGTTGTTATATCTGTGTGTGTTTCAGAACAGTGTTTCTCAGTTGTGATGTGTAGACACACCGTCTGCTTCCAGGGGGAGACGGGGGCGGGGAGTCTTGTTCAAAAGCAAATTCCATGTCAGTAGGGTTGGAGTGGGGCCCGAGAGCCTGCATTTCTGACAAGCTCCCGGCAGGTGTGGCTGGTTGTGGGTCTCACTTGAGTGACAAGGGTTTATCGCCTTGACTTTGAAATCATCCTTTCCGGCCTTGAATCCCAGTGCTTCAACTTGTTAGATACGAGCCTGTTGTTGATGACTAATTTCACTCTATGTGCATTTGGTACCTTGAGTTATTAGCTGCTGATGTCACCCCTTTATAGCATTTGGACATTTTAAATGAACACCTAGTACGAGAAGACAGACCTCTAACAACTAACGGGTGAAATGAAACAAGCGTTGTGAGAACACAGCAAAAGATGTCTCCCTTCGTTTGGATTCCACACGTTATTTGTGAGAGTTTCTTCCCCTGTGTGACAGCCAGCAACACTAAGTGCCTACGTGAACTGAGAGTGGAACCAGACTTGCAGATAGATCACTTCATCCGGAGGCTTAGGTAGAACTTTAGAAGAAAACATGTATCATGACACCATTCTCACTTTATCAGTGTATTAGTAGTTAATAGTTTTAGTGAAATAGTTTTTGAACCATTGGTACACAAATAGAATACTTACTTTCGTACATTATTTATGTTATGTGTCTTTTACAGTTTCTAATTTGTGTGTGTTTGAATTTAGCTGGTTTCTTGCACAGAAAGACATTTCTATGGTTTGCGTTCCCAAGTGGGGCTGAGAGGGTGGAATGAAACAGCTGTGACCCCGCTACTGTTTGGCACAGAAAAGATGCCTTTCTTTTGGAAAAATCACCAAGGGCTGATATTAACAGCTCTGGGGAGAAAGGCCGTTCAGAGATGCCTCTCCTGCTCAGATCAGGGGGCTGGTTCCAGATCCCCTTTCTGTCTCTCCGCAGTGTTTTTCTGATGCCCAGGACAAAGAGCGAGGGGAATCTGAACTGGGAGAGCCCTGGGGACCAGGGAGACCAGGGGAGGAGCTGTAATCTGAGGCTTATTAGGTGACACGCCTGCCCAGGAGCAGCCTCCACACCTGACAGTCTGCTGTTAGTTGCAGGTATTCACACATTCAAAAATGTTTCTTGAGCGCCTGCTCTGCGCGTTCAAATTACATTGGAAGAGTCAACAAAGCACCCAAACTTATTTGCAGACGAAGCTCCAGAGACTGCACAAGAGGTTTCGATTGCTCTGGTGGATAATACCTGCGTTTCTTCCTTTCGGGGGGATTAACTGAGTATAGGAGATAACTGAGCACCGTGGTGGCTGGCCAGGGGCCAGCCCTTTGAAGTTCCTCACTCGCACAGACTAACCCTGTCACTTCCAAAGTATGGGGAGCTGGCGTGGACTTTGATGTCAGAACTGCTTTGCCAGAGCCTCTCTCCCTGCGCTGCCTTTGAAGCGGGGACTCAAGGCAGCTTCGCTTACCTAGGGGCCAATCATTTGACCTAGGAAGCCTAGAAAGAAAAGTCCTTTGCCAAAAGGGACTTGAAAATAGCTCCCAGTGATTTGAAACATTACGTGTGCAGAGAGTTTCCAGAGAGATCAGTTGGAGTTAATCTGGTTTACCCTAAGGCAGAGGATTAGTTGTTCAGAATGATTCCTCATGGGAATTTGCCGGTCGATGGAATGCCTCTCTCTGAATTCTTTGGGCATGTTTAATGCAGACATTTCTGGGAAGGGCCAGCTTATTGCTAAATGCACAACTGCCCATAAATATGGAGCGTGTGCTTGAGATGTTGTTAAAAGCCAGCGACAAGGTTTGGAATGGGGGACAGAGAGTCAGGGGGTCCGAAGGAGCGCTTTCAGGGGCAGCACGTTATCAGGTTTCTGCTGAGATGTCAGGTTGATGGGGATCGGGGAATGGAAAGCTGGTGTGTGTTAGCCCTGTACCCCTCCAAGTGTTGCTTGTTAAGACAGGCACATTTCTGGAATATTTGTTTGAATACCTGAACTCTGAGCCCTGGCTTTCCTGGCTGCTCATCATCCTTTGAATTGGCTGTAATTCTGGTCATAGCCAGAGCATCTGGATGTTCCTCAGGCAGTTGACATTAAAGAAACCTGTCAGGGTGTCTTCTTATTCCATTACTCTTAAATTCATAGATTTTCATTAAATTCATTGCTAGTTTCACTCATAACAGGTTCCTGAACCAGGTCCTTATTTATAAGCATCATCGTTTTAAAATTTAACCTTGTTTTATTTATTCATTCAATTTTTTTTTTAAACGAAGCAAGGAAATCTCTCCCATCATACCCCCTGCCTCTGGCAACCACAAATCTGTTCTCTGTGTCTGTTAGCTTGGTTTATTTATTTATTGTTTTAGATGCACATACAAGAGAGATCATGTGGTACTTGTCTTTCTCTGTCTGACTTACTTCACCTGGTGTAATGCTTTTGGGGTCCGTCCATGCTGTCCCAAATGATAAGATCCCATTCTTTTCTATGGCTGAATGGCATTCCATTGTATGACTGCGTGTGTGCACATGCATACCACGCTTTCTTTATCCATTCATCTCTTGATGGACATTTAGGTTGTTTCCATAACCGACCATTGTAAATGATGCTGCAGTGAACATGGGGGTGCATGCATCTTTTGTAGTGTGCATTTTCGTTTCGCATAAATACCCAGACCTGCCATTTCGGGATCATAGGGTAGTTCAATGACCAGTTTTTTGAGGAACCTCCATAATATTTTCCATAGTGGCTGCCCAATTTACATTCCCTCCAATAGTCCCAAGACTTCCCTTTTCTCCCCATCCTCGCCAACACTTGTTATTCTTAGTCTTGTTGATGACGGCCATTCTGACAGGTGTGAGGTGGTATCTCATTGTGGCTTTGATTTGCATCTCCCTGATGATGAGTGATGGGGAGCATCCTTTCATGTACCTGTCAGCCATCTGTGTGTCTTCTTTGGAAAAATCAGATGCTCTGCCCATTTTTAGTCAGGTTTTTGTGTGTTTGCTCTTGAATTGCATGATTTCTTTATGTGCTTTGGATATTGGCTCCTTATCAGACACATAACTTATACATAGTAGGTTGCCTCTTCATCTTGTGGATGGTTTTCTTTGCTTTATTATTTATAAATATCACATTAGTTTTGTTTTTAGTATTTTTATGTTCAAGATAGTGGTGTCTTCAGGAGTAGAAAGAGAGTCTGTCCCACCTGAGCAGGTTGGCATGGGGTTAGAGGTCATAACAGCAGAGGACTGGCACTGCTGACCCATCCTCACTTGACTGTGTCAGTCGCTAACCTGAGTCTCTAATCATGGGTGCAGATTGGGACTCCTGGCTCCTTTCTGCCCTTCATTTCTAAGTGATGGCCTGCAGTGAGGACTAAGGCCCTCTGGTGACTTTTGATTTTAGACGCACTGGTCACTCATAGGAAGCATCCCAAGTGAGATAGAGGCTGGCTACTCCACAGCCCTGAATGAGAGGGAGCGAATGTATATTTATACACACACACACACGTTATACACACACACGCTATATACACACACATCACACACACACACGTTATATATACACACGTTATACACACACGTTATATGCACACGCACGTTATAGACACACATACACACATCATATACACACATGCCATATACACACATTATACACACATGTTACACACGTTATAAACACATTATACACACACATTACATATACACACGTTACATGCACACACGTTATACACATGTTATATATACACTCATGTTATACACACACGTCACACACATGTTATACACATTGTACACACATGTCACACACATTGTACACACATGTTATACACATTATACACACACACACACGTTATATAGTGAACAAACAGAAAAGTGAGACCTTCAAACTACCACGTGTGTTGGACAAGCCAATCCTAGGAAGTACATTTTTAAAAGTAAACTTTTCAGTCGTGTTTTTATTGACTGACAAGAGTTAAAAGTTCTGCTTTTGGTAAATCTTTGTTCTGGAGTGAGGCCATGCTGCGGGTGGGGTAGCATGAAAATGATAGAATTCCAATGTCCAACGTAATAAGAGCGTCATCTTTAAATCTGGGTTTTTCAGTGTTTTTCCCAGAACATATTCTGATGACAGAATAAAAGCCACTGCGCGGTGGAGATGACGGGCAAACCAGAAAGTGTTCGAATACCCCTTAGTTTCTCCGACAGACAGGGAGCAAGGACCTAAATCTTCCTAATCATCAACGGTGTTAACTTCTATCAGAACTAGGAAAACTTTACGTTTCCTTTTTTAAATTATTTTTCTGACAACCTTACATTGAGTAGCTGGTAATGTTCAGTTATCTGTGGGTTTTTTTTTTTTTTTCCTTTTTGAAAGACTTTTTAAGAGATTTCTTAGCATATTTAGCTGTTTTTAACTTGAAACAATTATGATAAATACTTTTTTTCTGAGAATCTAATTTTTTAAAAAATATACTTTATACTTTCAATAGCGTAGGTTTTGTATTTCTGATTAGGATATATTTTGGGAAAGTGTGTTGGAATCTTTTCTGAAGTCAAGAATTTTTAAGTTAAGAACGAGGGAGGAAAATACCCTTAAAATCTAAGTAAGCTGGTATTAAATAAATTGATGTTTAATCCCTTGAACGCCAGGGTTTTGCTGGCATCCAGTTACCGTGTATGTCTTATGTCTTAATCTGTTGCACTGATTGACGATGATAGAGGATCTGTTTTCCCCAAATAAGGGCTTTTCTGCAGTCCCTAAAAGAGCCCCTTCAGAGATTTTCGGCCTCAAAGAGCGAACAGCGGCACTTGGGAGACTGTCTCATTTGTGATACTGTTTTGCTTCCAAATGTAAACTTTTCCTTGGCTTTTCATTCTCTGCGTGTGACTTTTTTCCTAGTCATAGCCGTATATTTTAACTATGGGCAATATAGATGCTTTGGGACCAAGGCTACGAGAAGCATAGAAAAAGGAAAAGGGCCATCATATTGAAGACATAGGTAATGGGTGAAAATAGCTTTTAAAAATGTCTTAACATTGCTACTCTCACTTCAGCAATATGTAACATTCAAAGGAAGACAACTTTCATCTTTGACAATCTTGAAGGAAACTTTCTTCGACCCTTTTCCATTTCGCTGTTTCAGAGCAGAAACCTTAAGGAAGAAAGTAATGGAAACTTGTGTGTCTTGGTTGAAATTATCTGGGAATCAACCATAGCTGAGAGCTGGGCCTCCTGAGTTCCTCTGTTGGCAGAAGAGTCCCCGGGGGCGAGAGGGGGTAGGGTGGGGAGGTAAAGATGCCCACAAGAAGTGTTTCTGTGTGGGATTTGCATCTTTTTTTCCCAGATCTCAAATGATGGCAAGAGCAGGAAAACAGGGAAAGTATTTTAATTCTCCTGGGAGAATTAAAGTTTAGCAATCCAGGAACCCACTGACATCCAGTCCAAGTTCAGGGCAGGGAATGTTGACCGGAGTCGCAGGTTAAGATGGATATTTCTGGAAACCTCGATGTGAGCGTGTCAGGAAGAAGAGTTCACGATCAGTCATGCTGGTGGCTGTTGCCTTACGCGTGTGTATTCCTTAGCCCTGTCTACAGCTAATAGTGATTCACTCTTGCAAGAAGAAAATATTAATAAGGTTATTCACATAGTATACTTTGTGTGGTTCCAGTAAGTGGTGTTCCAAGAAATAACAAGTTTTGACAGCAAAATAAATTCTTAAATTGGGGATTTGGACGTGGATTCTGTGCAATGTGCTTAACCTCGCTAGGGGATCCACATGCGACATTATTCAAATACTACGTAATAAAGTTCACTCATGGTGCCCAGTGTTTGCTGCTTGCTACAGGCCACAGTGATCTGTGCATCCTTTAACAGGAGGAGTGCAAAGAGAAGACATGAGTGTGGTTGTGGGGTCCTCACACGTGAAATCAGAGACTGACCTATGGAATCTGAGTTAACAGAGTGATAGTGACTTTAATAGCAAAACCAAAATCGGGTAAGGAAGTAATTGTTTTGGTAAAAGAGGAAATGAGCTTAAATGAAGCAAAATGTACCCAGGTGTCCAACCTGATTATACAAAACACATTTTTTCTATCCTGGAGTACTTCTCATGAACCAAAGGTGGAGATTCTTCCTATTTTGTGTCTTAACATTTCACTTAAAAATGGTCTCTTTTAGGTAGCAAATATTTGTGGTATCATCTTTCGGTTTCCAAATGATTTTTACTGTACATTTATGTTAATGTTCTTTTAATGTTTTCTATTATAAGATGTCTATATCAGGTATAGATCATTTTTACATGTTCTTGGAATCATAA